>NDXB01003122.1:224676-234875 GCA_002631895.1 Agapornis roseicollis
AAATAAAAAAAAAAAAAAGGGCACTATCCTCCTGATGGAAGAAGAAAAATTATTATTCAACAGTTATTGAAGCATTAAATGCAGAGGTGTAGAAATATCTGAAAAGGACACGTATGTGTAATATAGTGGCTGCAAAAAATGCCACTCACAAATTAATAACCTTGTGATTCTTTTCCTCAAACAGTAAGTTCCATTGGTCTGATTTTTCGCTGTGACCCATTTAACAGTGAATGGCTTTGAAGTTCTATACAGTATACCATTTAGGATTCACTGAAAGATTGAGCTGATAAAAGTGTTACAAAAGTATCCAGCATCTTGTAGCTACTGCTAACATAAAACATAATTTTTCTTCTATTTCAGGAGGGTGGTGTCAGCGGTTTTCTCCATGCTTTTATTGCTGAAGTGTTTGCAATGGTGAGAGCTCATGTTGCAGCTTTAGGAGGGAATGCAGTTGTCTCCTACATAATGAAGCAGTGTGTTTTCATGGAGAATCCAAACAAAAATCAGGTAAATTATGATCTGAAATAACAGTGGTTGTTGTGATTAGTATGATGCAATTAAACATTTTATATATTTGAAAGACAGTGACCCTGTTATATCTGCATAACACTTCTGGATCTTTCATCATAATCTTTGGTTAAAGAAGCCGAGAGTGTTCTTGAACATCTGAGTTAATACAAAATTATGAATATGCTTCATAAATACCCAAATGGGTAAAAATACTAAGTTTACTAAAATGAAGTAGATTATAGGAAATGATTAAACAATCTTTTGAGGTCCCTTCCAACCCTTAGGATTCTGTGATTAAACAATTGTGCTGAACTTATTTAGCATCTGTGATGTTACAGTGTTAGGCCTTTTATCCTAACTCCATGTAAGAACACCTGGAGTTGCTGATATAAAATGCTCTATTGTGGACAAAAAGGGAAAACACTTAATTGGTAAAGACAACACCAGGATATGGTTGTTTTGTTACAAGACATATGTTCAGAACAGTCGTGAAAGGAAGTACAGCTATCCAGATATTTCATTTGTGGTAGGCTTATGAGAATCTATCTGCATGTTTCCTGATCTCTGATTCTTCTGTTATCTATGTAGTAATATCTAGCAAATATAAGTAAGCATAAAATATAAATAAAATGTTTTATATCATGTTTGGTAACCATTTATTGTCTTTCTTTTTTTTCAGGCACAGTGTTTAATAAATGTCAGTGGTGATGCCGTCATCTTTGTACGTGAATCTGAGCTAGAGATGTTACCACTCCAGCCTTCTACAGCTGTTTCTCAACCCACAAGTACGGGAGGAGATGTCACAACATGAAGACAGAAAAAATAAAATAATTTCTGCCAAATATAAAGATTATTTAAAATGTGGGAATGTTTAGGTTTGCATCTTCAAAACTGGTATCTACCCATAATGTTAATAGCCAAAATCTGAGACGATCACTATCCTTTGTGCTTTAATTTTATGTAATAGTCAGGGTAGCATATCATCAGGTATGCTGTCATGTGTTTATTGTAATTACAGGCCCCTGTGAAACCTAGGAGCATGGAATGAAGTAGTAAGCATCACATGGCATTGTGAAAGTGAACAAAAATTCTGTTGCATTTTTGAGCTGTTGAACAGGAAGCTGTAATTCAGAACCACTTCTGAGTTTGCATATTGTATTAGCTGAGTTCCAGCTCTGTTTAAGAAATAAAAGACGAGTTGGGGTGGGTGGGAGATACTGAGAAGCCTGGGTTGGCAACCATTGCTGAAGGAACAAGAGAAAGAGGCTAAGAACATGTGAGATGAAGCCTGAACGTACATCATTAAGTGTGAGGAGAAAGAAGCAACACCAAAACATTACAGTTTAAATTTCTTCACGCTAAAAATATTTTTAAACTGTTTATGAACTGCTGATTTATTTTTCTAAAGATTACTGCTAAGCAGCAAATGTTTTGGGTGGGTGTTCTGGGGTTTTTTTGTTGCTCTTGGTTTTGTTTCTAACAAGGTGCCAGACCATGATGCAGACTTCTAGTCATTCCTGTGGTTTAAAAAAAAAAGAACAAAAAGTTCTGAAGTGTGTTTGGTGCTATAATAGGCTATTCACTTCCACATTGACAAGACAAATCCTTTTTTAATGTAAGATTCTGTGAAAGAATTGCCCTGAGGCTCATTTTCTTAAGGCATGATCTCTTGCAAGGATGACATGAACAGTCTTCCAAAAGTCATTTATACAAGAGGTGGTCTCCAGTCTCCTTTGCATTTAACAAGTTGGCAATGCCTCATTAATAGGAGATTAATGTATGTTTGTGATGCTGCTTTCTGCACGTTGAGGATTTTGTTGTTTGGTTTGGGGGTTTGTTGTTTTTTTCCAGTACTGTAGCTGGGAAATAAGGGTACTGCAAAGAAAGGAAATCTGTGATTTCCATTGAGTGTCTGAAAGGTGGTGATGTTTTAAGATACAAAATGCAAACTTTGATTTGAAGATGCATTCTTACTTAATTCTGACAATACCATACATGGAACTTGAACAAACACGTAAACTTGAATGTAAATATTCTGCTTGCAAAGGCATGATTATTTGTTAAAACTAATTATTTCATTGTAAATGAGCATGGAAATCATTCTTGCACATTAAATTTCTTTACAAAATTAATTGCCTTTTGATATGTGTAATAGTTAAATGTGTATGCAGGAAACAAACTAAAGATGTGTGTCCCCCCTTCTCCTCAGAATATTTTTGTATAGAATGTTGCAACCAGATTATTTAAAATTTGTTGAGTTATCATTATGTTTAAAGTGCATGAATTAGGTGCTTAGCAGAATATTTTACTCATACAATTAATTGTCTTTCTAAATTCTGTAACAGTTGCAGGTAAAGCTGCCATAAATTAAGTCACTGGTAAATAGTTGCATATCTTGATTATTTTGCATGGCAAATCTTCTTCCCTTTGAAACTGATGGCAGAATATTAATAACTTCAGAAGGTCTTGGAGCTGACACAAGAAGCTGTTTTCAGCGTAAGTGTTCAGCATGGAAATTATCTCTGAAGTAGCACATTAAAGTTGTGGTTCCTGATTTTTTTTTTTAATATCCTTTGTTGTTTTGGTTTGGTGGTTTTTATTGGTAGCTTCTATGGAAGTATTAATGCCATCTTTTAATTTCTAGCTATTTAAAAGGTCACAGTTTCTTCTAGTGTATTTCATTAGACATAGAGGATGAGCTTTCTCATCTAGGAAATTTAATTCTTCTCTAATTATTATTCCAGAAATTACAAAGGTGTTTTTTAACTGTTACTAACTGGGATTTAGCTTTTCTTAATTGGGTCAGCTGGGTAAATTTAGTCATGCTGAATTCATGACTTACTAATATGCAATTTTGATAATGGGACAATCATTGATGTTTCTGCTGAACTGAGTGATGTTAATTGGTGATACCCTGCTCTTTACTCGAAAGGGACTTCCCAATGTGGGAGACACTTGTGGCTCAAACAAACATTTCTTTGTCAGGATTTTACACTAAGAACAGCTGTCTGGGGGTTGGAGCTAATGTAACTTGCTTGAACTGGTTTGGGCTGGGAATGAGTTAATTTTCTTTATAGCAGCTGGTATGGTGCTGTGTTTTGGAGTTGTGACCAAAACAAAGTTGTTAACACAGGGATGTTTTAGCTATTAACTGAACAGTGCTTGCAGAGCATTAAGCTGACCCAGACTGACCTCTGGAATATCCCATACTGCAAAGCGCTGTGCTCAACAGTAAACCTAGGGGTGCTTTTTTGCATCACTTTTCTTTGTTTTGTTCTTTTTTTCTTATTAAACCATCTCAATGCATGAGCTTTCTCGCTATTGCCTTTTCAAATATCTTCCCCATCCTGCTGGAAGGGAAGAAGCAAGTGACCACTGTGTGATGTCTGGCTGCCCACCAGGGTTAACCCACAACGTTGCTGTTTTCTCTTGACTTGAGAAACCCAAATGACAGAGTGAAGTGAAAATAGTACTGCTCCAATCGCACCCCTCAGAAAGACCGCTAAGCTTGTATCTAAAACCTTCACATCAATATTGCAAACAGATGAGGTGGTATCATCCATCATTAGACATGAGTGGTAAAATCTGCTGTAAAAGACTTCTTCTCCAGGTACTGCTTTACTTGGAGCAGTGAAGCTAGGCTTATGTCAGGCTTTGAGGTGACTGTGCAGTGTTCAGGACCTGGACATCCATCTCCTCTTGGAGAACAGCAACAGACTATGGAAGAGCATCTGCAGGTGATGCTGGTGCTTGCTGATTCTTTCCAGTTTATCCATCAATGCTTGCTAAGTTAGCCAACTTGCTTGTAGGTGGGCAGAAATTAACTTGGAGGGAGGTGCTGCCTTCATGGCATCAGGTCCCAGCCAACATAGTGTTTTAGGAATGAATCTTCTGGAAAAAACATCCCTCTTTTTTTTTCATTTTTTTTTCCTCTCAACTTAGAAGCTTGTTTTTAGAGCTGATTGCAAAGCCCTCAGCTTGCTTTCCCCCCTCCTTGCTAGCCCCCAAATTTCTCCAGTACGCACACATGAAAAGTGCCAAGTGAGAGCAAATGTCCTCGAGAGAATGGTGTGAAATCAATTGTGGTTCCCCTCTCCCCCAGGTGGAATTGAAAGTTTTTTCTTGGCGTTTAGTTGGAATGAGAGTTTCCTTGGACATGAAACCTGAGGGTCTGGTTCACTTTTGTCAGACTGAAAGACACCTTTGCACCAATCTTCCTAGAAACTGGGATGCAAGTACATGAAAATAGAAGCAGGGAATTACAAACAAATGGGAAGAGTGAAATGTCAATAGCTGAAATTTCTGGAGAGCTCTCAGTTTGCTTTTGGTGTTCAGATAAGGACAGACAGAAGTTTTGATGACTGGTCTGAGTGAGTAATGGAGTTTTCTTGGCAAGCCCATTGTGAACAACTGGGCTGCTGCAGCAAATGAAGATCTGTTGTCCTTGGGCTGTGTGGCAAGAGAAGTTTTCTTGCTATGCAGTATTTGTAGTATTGGAGAAAGGTCAGTTTTGGCTACTCTACAAAGCAGAAATGAAGTAAAAAAGGGTGAAGTGACTTGCCCTGTCTGCAGAAGAGTTCCAGGCCCTGGGAGCATCAACAAGCCTTGCAGTCCCTTCTGGACTCATCCCACCCTGCCTATGGCCCAGGGCCCCATTTCAGTCCCTGGGGCAGGAACCCCAACCCCTGTGATACAGCCACAGGGCTGATCTCCAGCTCCCCTCAGCCTTGCCCAGCCATGGGCACTGCTGTGCTGGGGCTGGCCCAGTGTCCCCGTCCCTCCCTGGGGCCCTGAGCAATAGCATGATGCAGGGGTAACTATGCTGACACAGTAGCTTAGATATTGAACTACCATTCATTTTTAAGCTTGTGTAAGTCATGACACATCAGACGTGCTGAAGGTTTCCAGTGGCAGGAAAGGACTTTGGCTTTCTGAGGCTTTTCCTTGCGCAGGCGAGCTTTCTTCCTAGGTTTTCAAGAAGCCAGCTGTACAAACCCTGCTCAGTCTGGGAGCAAGCCAGGCTCCTCATCAAGTGACACTTTCCATTGGTATGCCTGGAGTGTTTCACAAAATCGATTGGTATCATTTCTCCACTTTGCAGTTGGACATAATAACTGAGACATAACTGAGATGTAGAGGTGTGAAGCAATGTGCCAAGGTCATGCCTGAGGGCTGGTGGGAGAAGCAGGCCCTGCTCCAGGGGTCAAGATGCTGTGCTTGTAAGGAGGGTACAACAAGTGATGATTGGCTGAAGACAGTTTTGTGTGATGCTGTGTCTGTTGGTGTTGTGCTTACAAGATGAACACATTGCCTGGAAAGCAGACCTCAGATTGCACCAATGTGGCTGGAGTTAATGATCTCAGATAAAAATTTACTGTGTGTATCAGTCAATGGGCAATTTGCTGAGTAGAAGCTGAAGTCTGAAACAGTTAATTTAATTTTGGAAGCAGGAGTCACATTTCAGTTGACTTGCAGTTTTTTAACTTAAACACACATATTCATTTATTTTTGTTGCAAAAGCATTTCTATTAATGTGTACAGAAATATCTCCTTACATTGTGGGGAGGGGAGGAACTACGGTGATTCCAGTTTTGATTTCATTTTCTTAAAATCAGACGTCTACAACACTAATCAAGAAGAATCTTTGCCTGAAAACCTTGTGAGATTTTTGGAAATGGCAGAGTAATTAATTACAACCTTGAGAGCAGAATATTCAGCCCTGAAGAACTCTTAAACTTTGAGGGAGTGCAACTGCGCCTGGTAAACTTTGAAGAGACACCATCATCTCCCAGCGTGCACTCTGAGCCAGAGGAGCGAATGAAAGCACTTTACAGACAGCAACACTTTTTACTGCATCCCTTCTCTACCCGGGCTGCCTGTGCCCTCTCCCTATCTAACACCATCCTGTGATCCTGCCTTGGGCTTCCCTCTCCCTTCTCTCCCTGCCCTGTCCCTGGAGGGTTTGGTTAACCACAGGTTGGCTACACTGCAAGCGCTTACCTTCTTAATTTGCTCTGCACAGAAGAGAGAAGGCTGCTGTGTTTAAGTTTGGAAGTTGCAGATTCTGTTCATGCTTCTTGCAGGACAACAGGCCTATTTGCATTGCAGAGCTGTAATTCAGTTTTGAAGCTTTTACTGAAATTGATGATCTATTTATACTTTGGCCTCAGCCCAAGGGTTGGTGCTGCTTGCACGAATGGAAATGGCTGAGAGAAGATGAAATGAAGAGTTGCTTGTTATTAAATTATCATAATCTCCCGCCTCTGCCTTCCCCAGCTCTCAGATCCTGCCCCTGTGCTGTGTACTGTGTGTTTTGTTACTGATGTGCTCTGTCAGCTGAAGTTCTGTGTGCAAAGTGATCAGAGCACACTGGTCTGGAGGGATCTCTTGAACATGCCAGAAAACAGAAAAGAGGCTTTTAAATTGTCACTTTAATTTTACTTCTATCAACTGTTAAACTTATCTAGAGGCCATGTGAAGAGAATGAAACTCAGCAATAATGTGTTCGCACCATTATTTCCATGTTAGAGCACTACTTGTTGAAGATGAAATGCTCATGTGTTTCTTACGCCACTGCTGGCTTTGACTGTCTCCACAACTAGCAGCATAGCACATCTGTGCACCAGCTAACAGCTCAGGGAGAGTTTTGTGTCTCCAGACTATTTCCATATTGCCACTGCAGAGGAAGGGGCACTGAGATAAAGAAGGAAAAGGCAAGAGATGGGGTAGATGAAGGAGGGTAACATAGGTAGGAGAAGCAAAGTACATAATGAAGTTGAGTGAATAATGATTCCCCAACCAATATAAACAAAAAGTAATAAAGTATGATAATGTGCTGCTTCAGCAGTCACTACAGAATTATCTTGCTCTCACTCAAAACTTATCATTAGGGCTTCAATCACTGCAGAGATCTAGATCATTGTCTGGATTTACAGTGAGGGACAAGAAGGCTCCTGAATCCTATTTTGAGAGTCACTATGTTTTACCACAGTAAAGGACATGGCTAATGGTCTGAGGTGTCCCCACTGCACTTCTGTGCCTGGGGTTCATCGTCTCGCTGATTTAAATGCTACAGGATAGTGTCTAGTTCTTTCCTTTTTTTGTCTTGGAAGAGATCACTGTCAAATAGAATTGAACTTTTACTTCTGTTACATAAATAGCCATATTTCTATACCAAGCTGAATAGCTATATCCGAAGAAAATCCTTTATCTGATATAAATCTAGGCATTGTTTGTAGGCTTTGTTTCTGGAAGTCAGTGAACCACTTTCAGTGTGCATGTTTGACATGCGTATAATCTCTGTGTGTACGTACACGTACATTTCCACTTTAAAGGCAGAAGATGCTGTGCATGGTTTTGATTGCTGTTCTTTGAGAAAGATGCAGCCCAACAGGAGTAGAGCTCAGAAGTTCAGCAAGGAAAGGCTGACTCAACAAGAGTGAGTGAAACAGTGAACTAGCTAACCGCCTTCATGGGCTGTTTCCTACATCTGCATCAAATACCAGGGGAATTATTGGGCTTGAAGCTGAACATGAAAGGTTCAGGCTATATGCACAGGCATGGCTTTGCAGTCAGTGAGGGGCAGGAAGCACTGACACATTGCCTGGACAGCTTACTGTTATCTTCTACCAAATGACTTAGAGAGACAGTTAGATGGACATCTTTCAAGACTTGCCTGTGTGACTCTGAGCAGGGGATGAATTGGGCTACCTCCTGGAATCCTTCTTACTCCTAGGACTTCACACTCTGTACTTTTGCATGGATTTAGTTTTGAACTGAGAAAAAGATCCTTCTTCCCAAGTACTTATATCAGGCCTGAGATGCTGCTCCTAATCTGGCAGGAAGTAATAAACTGGGAGAAACAGACATTGCTTTTTACAGTTGCCTTGCCTACAACTAAATTGACGTTATTTTAATAATGCAATTGCAGTGGTATGAAACCCAATGTAGTTGTTGTTCCTTTCCTAGGAAAAAAGGTTTATTATGATAGTTGCTGGATGGTTGCTCTGAAAGAGCAGTCAATGGTTCAATGTTCAGGTGGGGACCAGTGATAAGTGGTATTTCTCAGTGGTCGGGATTGGCACTGTGTAGAAACTTTGTTGGTGACATGGGCAGTGGGACTGATGTACCCTCAGCAAGTTTGCTGATGACACCAATCTCTGTGGTGTGGCTACCACGCTGGAGGTAAGGGGTGCCATCCAGATGGACCTTGACAAACTTGAGAGGTGGGCCAATGCTAACATTATGAGGTTCAACTAGGCCAAGTACAAGGTCCTGTACCTGGGTTGGGGCAATTCCAAGCACAGCTACAGGTTGGTCAGAGACTGGGTTCACAGCAGCCCTGAGGAGAAAGACTTGGGGGTGTTGCTCAATGAGAAAGTGAACATGAGCCAGCTTCAGTGTGCACTTGCAACCCAGAAAGCCAACTGTATCCTGGGCTGCATCAAAAGGAGCATGACCAGCAGGTCAAGGGAAGTGATCCTGCCCCTCTGCTCTTGTGAGACCCCACTTGGAGTATTGTGTGCAGTTCTGGTGTTGCCACCCCAACATAAGAAGGACATGGAGCTGTTAGGGCAAGTCAAGGGGAGGCCACAGATATGCTCAGAGGGCTGGAGCACTTCTACGGAGACAGGCTGAGAGATTTGGGATTGTTCAGCCTGGAAAAGAGAAGATTAGGGCAGCTTCCAATGCCTAAAGGGGACCTACAAGAAATCTGGAGAGAGACTTTTTGCATGAGCATGTAGTAACAGGACAAGGAGGGATGGCATAAAACTGAGAGAGGGTAGATTTAGACTAGATATAAGGAAAAACGTTCTTCACTGTGATGGTGATGATGCTGACCCAGGCACAGGTTGCCTAGAGAAGCTATGGCTGCCCCATCCCTGGCAGTGTTCAAGGCCAGGTTGGACAGGGCTTAGAGCAACCTTATGTAGTATAAAGTGTCCCTCTGTGTGGCAGGGGTTTGGAACTGGATGAGTGTTAAGGTCAACTGTATGATTAAATGGTTTGTCTGAGCTCATTATAGAGTTTAGACTTAAAAAAAATCAACCAGGCCCCTCTGAAAGAAAAGGCTTTTTTTTTACTACAGGCATTAAATCAATGTCCAAATCCTGCATGTTAAATTGGAATGTGTAAATAGCCTGGACAGAAAGTTGCTCAGACCTCAGCAATAATGTTATTTCAAACATGCTTTCAGAAATTAAAGCTGATATTTTGCAGTGAAATAGGGACATTGTCTCATTTATTTTATTATACCACTAAGTTGTTCTTGCAGTTCAAAAGGTACATGGGACAAGCAGCTAATCTCTCAAGCACCCTCTCTATACTTTAGAAAGAGATTTCTTAGACAAGAATACATGAGACTTTTCAAAGCACTTGCCCAAGCCATTACGAAGTCTGACAACAGAGGCTTTGAGTGATTAATGGCTTTGGTGGGTTAACCATAGGTTTGTTTGATATCAAACAGCCAGTCTGTGAAAAATACTAAGAGTGTGTCATTAATTTCTCTGCAGCTATTGAAAACTTACATGACCAACCGTTCTCAAACACTGGCTGTAAAGTGAGGTTAGTGAAGAATGTGTGTTTCATTTTAAGTGGTAACAATCAGTTGCTACTGTGATCATTTTGCTTCATTTGAAGCCTTCAGATGAGTTGTTCCATTTTTTTTTTTTTTTTTTTTTACATTTTTT
>NDXB01003122.1:235002-252360 GCA_002631895.1 Agapornis roseicollis
TTTTTTTTTTTTTTTTTTTTTGACAGTATTTAACGGCGAAGTTCAAGCCCAGTCAATGAAACATCAGTATAAAAGCACAATGTAGTCCTTTTAAGGAAATATGGGAGATTGTTGTATGGTGGTGGAACACAAGAACATTAAAGCTTGGCCAAAATGGATATTCCAACTGAGCAAACACAAAAGAAATTTCTAGTGTGGCCATGCACAAGGAAGCACCAGGTTCTTACTTTCCTTGGTTCCAGTACAAGAACGCATGTTTCACTGCAGCGCTCCCTTAGCACAACCTGTGTCAGGTTGGACTGGGTTTTGAGCAACATGGTCAAGTGGAAGGGGTCCCTGCCTATGGCAGGGTGGTTGGAACTAAATGGTCTTTAAGGTCTCTTCCAACCAAAACCATTCTGTGATTCTCTGATTCTATGGTAAGGCTTTGCTGCAGGTGTCTCAGCAGATAAGAGCAGGGTACATGGGTTTGTTTGCTAGCTTGTTTTGCTTAGAAGTGTGTACAAAATGAGTAGTGTCACATTTTTCTGCAGGAGCTTCAAAGAAGTCAAAGTAAGTATTTCATGAGAAATAACAGGAAAGTTAAAAGAAGGTATTTAAACAGGAGAACACTGTGAGTGTTGCTCTTTCTTTGCAGAGTAATTGTCCATGGAACGTAACCACACAAGAACAATTTTTTTACTGTCTTGTGACACTACTTGAAGAGGGGAAAGAAAAAGTACACTCCAATGACAACGCAAGATATTTTTGGCTGGCTAGGCACAGATTTAATTCTTGTGATTTGCCTGAATGGTATAATTATGATATTAATTTTCATCATGTTGCCTAAATACAAGTGCAACTGCCAGAAACAGAAGACTGAGTTGGCAGCCAATGAAATACAGTTAATGCACAGGAAATATCTCAGCCTAAAGTAATTTACAGATTATGTGAGAATGAGTGGGAGCAAAGCAGCAAGAGAAAAGGAAAATATAATCTATGAAGATGACAAGAAATCTAATTAAACACAAATTTCACTCCTGTGGCATTTACGAGCAATGCTTACTTTCCCCCCAAGAAAATCTTGTATTATATTAGTCCTGAATCACTTAATGACAGGGAATTCAAATATTTCTGACCATTCTCTGGCATAATGTCCAAAAAAAAAAAAAAAAAAAATTCCTTAGTTGCTAAAAGATCCTCTTACTGTAGCTAAGGGGAACCTGAAGGCAACCAAAGGCTGTCTTAAGACCAATGAATTAGTGAAAAGAATGTAGAGTCACACAGAGGATGGATAGGGTTGGAATAAAGAAGGGGAATACCCAAGCACTGATGCAGCTATTAAGAGTAGTGAGGTATTGGCTCACTGGAGAATTAGCATTTGTGGGATTGATGCAACTTCTGAAAATGTCATTCTTAGATGAACAAAACAGTGAAATATTCATAAAATCTATTTTCTCCTTTAGCTTTCTACTTTATCAATCTATTTAAAGCTTTCTAATTTATCAATCTATTTAATAGATTCTATCAAATCTATATGTGTTATTTCCGGATGCATATAACATAGCTGAGCATATGCAAACATATTGTTGCTGTGGGAATTCTTAGATAAAGATGAAAACACATCCATCGAAACACTTTTTTTACTGTTAAAAAAATCTAGCTAACATCTGAAGTTGACTCAGCAGTTGAGAGGCACAACTGGATGGCTTGCAAAGCAACCAGGACAAAATATGCTGCTTATCATCAGAACCAGGTTACATGTGAGGAAGACACTACAAATTAAACACTGGTCTGATACAGAGATAACTCATAAGCCACTAAAACAGTGAGTCACTGATATCGTGGTACTTTATTTTTGAACTGTTTAAACTTATGCTTGGGTTGATTCCTATCAGATTAGAGAACAGAATTAGTGAGTTAGTATATTGTTTTACAGTGCTTGAGTGGTTATAAATGAGTAGTCAGGAGAAAGAAAATTTTTACAGACACATTCACATTGAAAATCAATTTAAAACTCTATAAGCTACTAAATTGTTGGATTTTTGGTTCCACTCACAAGATAAGTTTCAGTTCCTTATGAAATTAGGCAATATGCTTGGTAGAATTTGGTCTACAAGATCTTTGTTTCGTTAGAGATGTTAATGGGTATTCAGTTCAGAAATGTCTTGCTGAGTTTTTCTGGGATTAATGTACTCTTCCTATGGTTTTATAATAATATTTTAGTGCTACTATGAATCATTTGATTTGTGAGTAATTAACCCCTCTAGAAATCTGACTCCTAAGGATGTCTCATGTTGAGTAATCATAAAATGAGTCACTGAAAGCAGACATGTTGGGAATATTTCAAGTTGATCGCCCAAAATTTGGAGTCACTCTTTGAGAAGGTAATCACTCAAAACACAAATGTATCTGTTCCCGTGATCTGTGTCATGCACAAAATAAACAATATATGAATTAATCTAGATGACACCCAAGGAAGAGCAGCAACGGCTGTAGTTAAATCATAGGACTGAAATTTTGCCAAACTGTAACCTTTATCTGTGCTCCAAAGTTAGCAATCGTAAAGTCTCTAACCCAAATGAATAGAGCATCCTTTGTTTCATCAATTCTGTGCTGATGTGAATTGTTACTTGCAGATGTATTTTTCTGTTCTTATTCAGTCATTTCCTCTTCAGCCTCCAATAGCTAACTTAACTTTGTGAAGCTACAAATGTACACAAATGAAACTCCCGACTTTCCATCTGTGGAGTTATCTGATGCTTCAGTGTTTACAGATTTTGAAAAACTGCAGACAGAAAAAAAATGCAGACTTTGCAAGATGTTTGATATTTATAACTATTGTAACTGCAAAACACAGCACATTATTTGTTCCAATAACAGATCTCAGCAACAATAAAGTGTATGCCTCTCCTCCAGGTTTTAGCTGTGGGAAGTATTTTGACAGTTGGATCCACTGCATGTAACTGTATGTGGGCAGAGTTGTGTTTTCTTTTTACTGCTGAAGAGAGGCTTTGAAGTTTGCCATGAATCTTAGGTATATGAGCATGTTCTCTTACTAAAAATCCTTTCTTACATTCTACTTCCCTTCAGAAGGAAGGATGTTGTTGGTGCCCAGATTTGTACTTAGTAGCATCACCCACTGGAAACTCTCCCTCTCCTGCTAGTGGGACACTGCAATGTCAAATACAGCTTACTGTCACAAAGCTGTGGCAGCTGGCACTGTAAGATAAAATTCCCCTCTAAACCTCGAGCCAGTGCACAGCTCATACACCCCTTCCGTATCTCAGGCCCTTTTGGAGGCTAACAGCTTAGGCACTGAGCTTGTCTTGGGTCTTTCCAAGGACAGGTTTAATCTGTTTCTGGTGTTAGCTGCTATGAGTCATGACCACTGAGATGGGGAGAGCACCCTAGCACCTGATGATGTTGTAATAAAACCTCTCTGGCGTGCCTTTCCTCTCTTGCTTGGGAATAAAAAGTGGGTGATGATCTGCACCAACATCCAGCACATCCATCATCAAAACCACCACCAAACAACCACTACAGGAGTTGTGAGAGCTCCTGTTTATCCTCATAACCTAGAAGCAGAAGTCAAATCTAAACCCAGTTCAAACCTAGAAGAAGTTGAAGGCAAACATCCAGAGAATTCAGCATCAGCTTAGAGAAATCCATCCTCCAGCTTGCAAACCATGGAAGTTTCTTTGTTTTGACTCTTTGTATACTTGAAGTCACAGTATATATATACTCTTTTATACTCTTCAGAGTACAGACAGCTACTTTTAAGGATTCATAGATAATGTTTTCATTTCTACTTCCTTCTCTGAAAAGGCACAATTCTAGAAAGAAAGATCTATCTTTTTTTCCCCTTAGTTTGTGGTTACAATAGCTATAAATAATAGCTTTCATTGGAGTGGTGAAAGCTGCTTCCTGGTGTCCTGACATCAAGAAGCTTGGTGGTTTCATGCATTTTGGTTGTGGCCTACATTTCAAAGCTTTCCCAAACACTGCTGTGTTATGAATCTTATGACCATAGACTTCCCCACGGTGATTGAGCAATTGTCTGCCCTGCTGCAACCGAGGAACACGGAGAAGAGAGAGAATAGAAATTCAGTTAACTTTGTCGGTCAGATTTATCTTTCTATTGCATTTTTCTCAGCTACTTATGGTAGATATTAATATGCAGACTTTATGGTCTTCCCTTTCTTTTTGTACCTCAGGCTGAGCATAGCAGAGTAGTTCAGGGGAAGGAGCCACTCTGTATTCGTTTGTGGAACATATTTTATGTGGTATTTCACAATGTATTTTTTCCAAACATTTTCCAGGGATATCAGGTCTGCTTGAATCTTCATCTGCAAAAAAAAAAAAATTGCAGGTAAAGAGTAATATGTACTATGGAGGTAAAGGTCTTTGTTTATTTTAATAGTTAATGTTTGAATGACACTCCATATTGTGTTGTATGAATTGCTTGGCATTGAGACTCTTTTTTTTACCTGCCAACCTGTGTTTGTCCCTTCCAGTTCAGCAGAGATCATGTTAATAATGATGCTTGCCATCTTGGTGTAAGGGGACACAGTAACAGATGACTGCTTAATTACATTTTGTTCTTCATTTCTGGTATATGGGCAATTTTCTGTTATCCTGTCTGAGCCCCCAAAATTATTTTTTGTGCAACAGTGTTAAAATATGTTAAATTCTTTGATATCACATTTTCCCACAAGGTCGAGAAGTACATTGTGTCTCTCACAAAAGAAATTTAAAAAGTTTGTTTATATTTATGTTCCAAGCCAGCTTATGTTATCTGTTGGACTCTACACCACCATCTGGTTGAATTAATGACTTGTGACACTCAACTTCTATATGACAGACATCAGTGTGACATTTTGTAAGAGAAAGTAATCCATCTCCTGTGTTTCTTTTCAAACTGTTATTTCCTTACCTTTCAAACGTTTTGCAGGACTAACCTCAAAAACAGAGTGAATGCATGGACCTTCAGTTATCTTTAAAGGGAATCACATTTGAATAAGTAACTGATGAAAAATAAGCACTATGAAGCTCCAGAACTAACCATGTCCATACATCCACAGTCCATGTGACCTGGGTAGCACTGACAGGATCAGGTTTATTAACTGACAGCTGTGGAAGAGCTGCTGTGCTCTGGGATGTGAAGTACAGCTGAAGTTCAGTAGAGGAATGAGCAGGTTGCACTAGCGATGGTTCCTGAATCCTTGGTTGCTTGAGCTTTTAGTGACAATGTTGATGTCCTCTTTGGGAAATGCTGCAGACCTGTGTAAGGCTGCCCTCCCTTGGAAACTTTATTAAGCCACAAGATACTTGTGTCTTCTTTCACTAGCACTTTGTATTGTTCCCCAGTACAAAGAATACTTCAGGGGTTTTCTTTCAAGTTTCATATCTGTCCTTTGTGGGCAATCTTTGTGTCTTATCTTCATTATATTTGTGATAGAAAGGAATAACTTTTCACTATTGTTTGCCCATCCACCAAACTCTAAACTGACTGCCTGGGTCCTCATGAAGTGATGCTACATAACTTTAAAGTCCTTAAAGAAATTCCATTGAAGTTTTGAAGCACTTGGCTAATATTAGCTGTTGGTGCATCTGAGAGTTTGAAATACACCTGAATTTCTCTGTAATGTGTCCCCTACAGCACTACTCCAGGCTTGAAAAAGCCTCTATGACAAATCTAGCCCAGTCATCAGTCAAATCTTTTCAGGTCTCTGTCTCCATTTCCCCTGTTAAATCAGAATCACAGAATGGTTCAAGTTGGAAGGGATCTTAAAGACCATTCAGTTCCAAGCCCTCTGCCATAAGCAGAAACACTGTCCATTAGACCATGTTGCTCAAAGCCTCATCCAACCTAGTCTTGAACACTGCCAGGGATGGAACATTCACAACTTCTCTGGACAATCTGTTCCAATGTCTTATCACTCTCACATTGAAGAACTTCCTCCTAATGTCTAACAAATCTACCCTCTTCCTATTTAAAGTTATGCCCCCTTGTCCTATCCCATGCCCTTGTAAAAAGTCCCTCTCCAGATTTCCTGTAGACCCCTTTACGTACTGGAAAGCTGTAATGATAAATTTCCTCTGAAAAAAACCTTCAGCTTCTGAGACCTACTTAAAATTCTACAAAGTTACTGGTCCTGGTTCCTGTGTCTAAATGTTACTGTACGCATATTGCTACTGTACACATGTATGCTTCAATATATGTATTTGAAAAACTCTTCTGAGGCCAGCATGAAATCTTTGCCTTAAATAAATGGGTTAATGGAAGAGTTGGCTAATGCAAATGTGGCACACAACCTAAACTCTGCCCAGAACTTGGCAATTTCTGCACTAGTTCTATGCCTCAAGTCTGATTTAGCCAGGCTGTTTTATTTCCCACCACTGAAGCCTTGCCTTTTGCCCTAAATTAGGTTTCAGTTTCTGCTGTGGATGCTGGATCTGGTTTTACCTATGATCCTACGTCCTTCAGGGCAGTAAGTCATACTCAGGATCCAAGTGCTTGCTGGAGGAAGCCACAGACAGTAAGAGTGTTTGTGAGGCTTCCTCTCAGATGTCAGCTGTCTAAGCTTTAAATGTTGCAGCCATCCTTGCTGGAATTTCTCTTTAAACACATTTCTGCATCACCTCTTTTGTTTCATCTGTTTCTGCATCACCATTTTCAGGGTGGACAACTGAATAAATCACATCATCTAGATCTACTGTTAATTCTCACCTAGTTTCAGAAGCAGAGGGAGACTCACAGAAATTAACGGTTCTCCCTAACAAGAGCTAAGAATCATTTGTTATAGGAAGAAAAAATTCAGCAATAACATCAACAAGCTTTTTCCTCTCCTCTGCTTTTCCTCCACACACTTCATCCTAGTCTAGAGGGATTACTTCTTGCAAGACCAAATTTATTATGTTTCTCTCTATATCAGACATGACCTTCTCATGAACAGGCATTCTTAAACAGTGCTAAATTATAAATGATGGCTTCCTGACAGCAACTGCTCAGATCGAAATTTCAGCAAATGTCAGACATGAGGTCAGAATCTGTTTGAGTCCCCAAGGAAAAGGAACTCTGCTAGCAAGGGAAGTGCCTGCTTGCTTAAGAGACATGCTTGGAGTCTGTCTGCATGTGCATGTGCATATTCCATTGTTACTTGTATGCACATTTTATTTCCTTTTTAAATAATGCATAATAAAATAGGACCCCTGCAGTCACAATATTTTTTGGCATGACAGTTCTAATACATAATTGATACTAATCCAGCAAGTCCCTTACCTTCCATGTAGCCCTTATCTTTGTGATTAAACCTCTTCAGCACAGATTGCTCCTGTCAATAAGGGCAACTCATAGAGCAGGTGGCTTTCCCTATGGGAGAATTCAGAAAGGCTGCTGAACCCATCTATCTCCAGTAAAGGATGTTCATGTATGCATTGTAAATTTTTTTTTCTACAGCTTTATAGCTATTCTTTGCAACTGATTTCTCAGTTTGGAGGAAGTATGCTTTATAATTAGAGCTTCTTTCAGGTTCCAATGCTTTTCAGTTACAAGTGTTGCAGCGGTCTGCCTGGAAAGATGTTTTCCCTTGATTACAACAGGCCAGACTTACTGGACCCAATTGTACTGAAGGTCAGACCCTTTTAAGGACTGCAATAACTGTGAACACTAGTGATTTATGGGTGCATCTACTTCTGTTGGATAAAACTATGCCAATTATCTGAGTATGAATATTATGGGCATGAGAGGAACATCTGGATGTGCACTGTGAATAAATACATGCTGACTTTGAAAGGCAGCTTCTTGTAGTGCATATGGAAGGAATTTGACTCAGAATTTCACTGTACTTCTGTACCTTCCCCTTACTGGTCCTTCTGCCCATCTCTGTCTTTCACAGGCACTTTTATGTGTATTAAAACATGCCAAAGGTGTATCTGAAGGCAGTTCTGTAGAACAGAAGTGTCTGGTCTTTATGGCTTTGCTAGGGATACTGTAATGAGTTACAGCAGTGATGGCAAAATTGTCAAAAACTGCCTCTGCTCCTCCATTTTATGGAAAAACTTTTTGATATGTCCCACATTACTTACTTCTGCACGTTTTTGCTTGTTCTTTTTCCACCTTGCTACCAGCTAACATCACTTGTTGTGTAAAAAGATGTTTTGAAAGTCCCTTCAACTCTGCTCATAAAAGCAGTTCTCTGTTTTAGAGAATGAACTCTGTCTTTCATCACTAAGATGTTTTTTTCCCATTTCACGCTTCTTCCTTGTGCATTCTGACTGCTCTCTGCAGCTGGAAGGATGACTGTAGATGTTCTCACAGTAATGATATTATTACATCATGACAGCTGAGGTGGAAAGAAAACAAGGGGAAAAATTTGTAATGATTTTTCAAAGGCTAACTAATACAGCCAGGTAAAAACAGATTATCCTTTGGACACTATTTCTTGATAGAAATATTAAGTCGATATTGTAGTTATGATTCTCCCCTTCCAGTAGGATTATATAAAACTGTCCACCATATTGGGGGCTTAAAACACTTTGTCAGCAAGAATACATGTTTGTTGGCGCAGAATATATCTGCAGAGTAAATCCTGATCAGGAGAAGCATTACAGGAATTTGCCAACAGGTCTTTGTATGGACAGCTACGCATCCATTCATAATGGCATTCACACACTGTGTTATTCTTACACAGTGAGATTCAGATGCCAGTTTTTCAAATGGTATCAATAGGAGGACTGCAGAGAAATCAGCCTGTTCAAAGGTGACACCACGCAAAAGCTGACTGACAATAATATCTCTTAACACTTTGCTGTTGTACCTTTGGAGCACTGAGGATTTAGAGCAACAGGGAATAAAGGCTGACATTTGACAGTAAATACCAACTGGCTGAGTTTTTTTTCAGCTCTCTTCTTCCTTAGAAAACAAATCCAGTCTTCACATAGACTCTACTAATGGAGCATGAAATACTTGCAGAACTGAAGGCCCAGCATAAGGCAAGGTGTTTTAGTCAGGTGGCAACTGGGCACATTTGGAAGATAATGAATATACCTTGTAAGAATATGGCATTGTAGCACTTTCATCAATGGAAAGCATGACAAAGCCTGAAAGATGATTCCAATGCAACAACTCCGTTAAATTCAGCAGAGCAGAGAGTGAGTGGGATGCTGAAGTGGAAGGGAAAGCCCTGTTCTTTTGGAAGTGAGATGGCTTGAAAGGGAGCAAAGACAAGGTACAAGGGGATGTGTGCAGGAGTACAAGATTCTACAAATGACAGCAGGCAAAGACTGGATTTATTGAAGGATGCAGCTCTGGCTTTTGTGTGTGTTTTGGGCTGAGGGTGAGTGAAAGAACAGATTCGACTTTGTAATACTTGGAAAAGGTTTTCACCCAGCTCTCCTCAGAGTATCATGTCCACCTCAGGGGCAGAGGAGGAAATGTGAATGGTGGATCAGGAGGGTAGGGGGCTCAAGGATGCACCCTCTGTGAAGGAAAAGGCTCAGCAAAGAGACAGGCAATAGAAGACAGGAGATGCAGATGCATTTTAAAGTGAACCAGGAAAACCACATGCCCAGAATAACTAGCCTTTCTGTCTGGGGATCTTGGTACCAAAGCAGTAGAGGTGAGGCTAAATCTTACCACTCAATTCTCACTAAAATGGAGTACAACAGAGAAGAATCATGCCTGAATTTCAATTTTTTCCTTCGATTTAAAGGCATGGATTATTGATCACCACATCTCTACATCTTTTCAATGATTGTAAAATGTCATTGAGCTACTTAAGACTATTTGTTTGCAAGCAAGATTCATGTTTGGCAGTTTATTCTTACCTTCTGTTTATTCCCCACCAGAAACTGCTATTCTCAGCAGAAATGAGCATTGATGTGCTTCTCTTTAGGGCTCACTGATGGAAAGAAAGGACAGAGATTGATAAAGTTGCCTAGAAATAGATTTGACTATCAAGTAAAAGACCTGGCTTTGATATTGTCCTGGTGTATCTCTAATTTCCACCTGTCTGAGAGCAGAACAAGGCCAAGCATTTCCAGTTCCCCATGATGATTTGGTAGCAACTTAACAAGCTCTGCCTCATCTCTGTCTTGATCCAGCTGCCTCCTCACAGGTGGCAGGAAGGGCACAGTGATGGAGTTGTTGACACGGCATTATGCAGACCATGGACTGTCATATATTCAGTGAAGAGCCTGGGGGCTTCATGCTGAAATATATTCATAAAAAGCAGAGGAAAAGCCTAGGAATATTGCACAGGTTCAAAAATAAAAGATATCCCAAAATATTGTCTCACTGCGCAAGAGTAAAACCCCTTTATTAAAGAAACTATCCCTTCCTACGAGGGATTACATTACTGAAGATATGAGCAAACAATTGTACCAGCTTTATTTTGTCTTACTCCATTGCAAGCAGTTTGGACAGTGAAAGATTAACAGTCATTCCTGCTTTCTCTTGCTCTTTTCCACTTTCTGGTTTCCAACTCAACAGTGAGGCTTTGGTTTGTCTCTCTTCTCAGCTAAAGGTGAGCAAAGAGGCAGAATTGAATTTGGAATACAGTTTTGCACGTTTTACTTCCTCTTTTTTTCTCTCTCTTTATGAGCCCAGTTAGCTATGCCTTGAATTAGTCCCCAGAGACTGAATGGTTCTGTTTGGTTTTAATAGAGGTGACTGGACAGGTTTGGGTTTGTTTTATTGTTGGTAAATAGCTTCCTAACCAAAATGAAAATTTATCCTGCTCAAAATATTTTTCTGTCAGATGCTGACCAAAATGCCTTGCTCAATTTCTTTTCTCATTTTGTTCAAAGAAAACAGCTCTATTGCTATCTCTAATGTCATTTTCTATGATAACTCTAGCATATCAGATATGAATGAAAACAATATTTCTTATGCACTTACAAGTTTCTGGCAATTTTGTGTTCATTAGACATCATTATGTTAATATTCTTTTTGTCAGTACATATTTCTCAATAGCAACACTCTATGAGAGAGAGAAGGTTTTTGCTTGTCTCAAGCACCGAAAGTGTACTGACATTTCCATGTTTATTTTTTAGTGAGAAGTAAGCAGTGCCTGTTTAGGATCTCTATCAAAAATGCCAGCTAGAATTTATGATAATTATATTGTTACCTATGGCCAGGATGTACTAAAATGTGTCAAACTGTCCCTTTCCTTTCCTTTCCTTTCCTTTCCTTTCCTTTCCTTTCCTTTCCTTCTTTCTTTCCTCTTCCCCCTCCCCCTCCCCTTCTCCCTTCTCCTTCCCCTTCCTCTTCCCCTTTCCCCTTTCCTCTTCCCTTTCCTCCCTCACAATTCTTTCAAAGCTTCTTTCAATCATTAGTCGAGGGGAGGTTCTGGACTGTGCAGAACAGACTGGGGTGGTCTGTTTTCAAACTCTGAAGCTGTTTGACTGAATCTCTAACTGTTATGGTGAGAATCTTAACCTACAGATTTTTCTTTAGCTACCCTTTGCTAGGTGACCAGCAGCAGCCTTCCAACATATCACTGTGCTTCTGGCAATGTTAGTGGATGAGCTGGGTTGTACTTCCCCCCCAACAGCTCCCATCTGCCATGGTTGACACGTCCCTTCAAGATGCGCTGTGCTGACATGCCTTGAGCCAGGCTACAGGCTAACTGCAGTCTTGCAAGGCTGTCAATATCTCCTTGCTACCCTGAGTCTCCCAAGTTTCAGGCTGTCAAAGCCATTCCTTAGTTATTGCTCAACCCTGAAAGTGCCCAAAGAAGCCAAGTCCCTCTATGCTCCTAAAAGTCTGGAAAGCAGCTGGATATGGACTCACACAAAACTATTCCTAGGGTTATGTGGGAGTCCTTGGCATTTCTCAGTGGGTCTGACAGGGTGTCTGGAAATGCTGAACAAAACCCAGTGGCACCAGCTCAGGCTGACTTTGCCTTTTATGCAACAGCCAGGTACTAGTGACTGAGCTCTGAAACTGGGGCCTACCTCCAAGATCCTCACTGAGAGAAGCTGAACACGTATCCCGTGTTTCAGCAGTACGTGCCAGGTACTGCTGGCATCATCGTGTTGGCATGAAGCAACGGCTCTCTCCCTGCTGGTTTAGGAGGGCTGAGGGCCACACATGGGACACTCTTGTCCTGTGGGGCCTATTGTGGGTTCTGGGTAGCAAGCCTGTGCTGGGCATTGCTGCAGGTGTGCAGGGCTCATGCTGCTGCTTTTTGGCTTGTGGGTAGCTTCTCTGCTCATTCTCTCATGCACTTGACACTTCAGCAGCAGCCCCAACAGGGCTTGGATGCCCCAGCAACTGCACTCAGCCCACCCATGGGTATAAACCCAGTGTGTTTTCTTCAAAGACCAAACCACTCCAGTGGGCACATGCTGACACAGAGCTGCTGCTTTGGTAACAGTGCTCCTGACTGGAGCATGCTCTAGTTTTAGGTTTCATAGACTCATAGGGTTTGAGTTAGAAGGGACTTTAAAAGATCATCTAGTTCTAACCCTCCTGCCATGGGCAGGGACAACTTCCATTAAGACCAGGTTGCTTAAAGCTCAGTCCAACCTGACCTGGAACACTTCCAGGGATGGGACATGTGTGTATGAGTCATTCCACTTCGTGAAAGAAAAAAAAATATAATTAAGAAAAAAATATAATTAAGAGTTTTGCATCGAGATTTATGAAGGTGTCAAAGGAACAGGATACATCCACCTCCACATTCAAGGGCCTCGCAGGATTTGCTACATTAACCAGAAAACATCTTTATAGGCTGTACTTTGCCTGGATGGGCAGCGTGATTCCTGACCCCGGGCTCCTGACTTGGACCTGGGGCTGACCACGAGGGACCCAACAGGCGTAAAGCGCTGCCGCACCCCGGAACAGAGACTTGGAGTAAGGAGGCAGGGAGGGGAAACTGATGAAGGGGCCTGGGTCGCAGCCCCCGGGGGGGGGCGGGGCGGTGTCCGGCAGGGCGCGCTGGAGAGCGGCGAGGCCGGGACTGGCAGCTGAGGAAGGGAAGCGAGGTGCCGGGAGGGGGAGTGGGTGCTGAGGCGCTGCCGGCAGCGGCGAGCCTGGAGCGGGACATCCTCCCTTCCTTCCTCTCCTCTCGGCCGGTGCCCGCGAGTCAAGCGGGAGAAGTAGGGGAAAGGCGGGGCGCGGGGCCGCACGGCCGGAGGGGAGCGGAGCGCATCCCCGCAGCAGCCTGCTCTCCGGCTGCCGTTCCCTCGCTCCCTACGTCCGTCCCTCCCTTCCCCGGAGGCGGGGGACGGGGTACCCCACTGCCGGGGAGGGGTGGAAATTTACCGGGGCTGTCCGCAGCGCGGCGGCGAGCGACTGAGCGAGAGACAGGGCTCGGCGGGAGGCGGAGGCAAGGGATGGAGGGCGGGGAGTGGCGGAGCATCGTCTGGCGGGGAAAGCGAGGGACCAAATAACTGTGAGGAAGGGCGGCAGCCGCCACCGCCGACAGAGGAGCCAGCCGCCACGCAGCAGCGGCAGCATCCCCGGCAGGAGTCCCGACGCCCGCGGGGATCCGGCTACCCCCCAGCCGGCTGAGCGGCGATGGCGGCTGGTGGCAAGGGGCTGGAGGGCCGCCGGGCTTAAGGAGCGGGCAGCGGCGGGGCTGAGCCGGGCCGGGTCCCCCCAGCCCCGCATGGAGCGGGCCTGATGTCGGAGCGCGGCCCGGCGCCGCGGCATCGCTGCGGGAGGAGGATGGCGGGGCTGGCGTGGAAATGGCCACGCACCCGCCTGCCCGTGGGGGCCAGCGCCCTGGGCGTCTTCGTGCTCTGCTGGCTCTACATCTTCCCCGTCTACCGGCTGCCCGACGAGAAGGAGATCGTGCAGGGAGTGCTGCTGCAGCAGGGCAAGGCGTGGAGGAGGAATCACACTGCGGTCGCCCTGTTCAGGTAGCGCTGTGCGCGGCCCAAGGGCAGCCGGGGACGAAGGAGCGGGCGAGTAGGCGGCGAGAGCCCTCCCCACCTTGCCGAGCCCCAACTTTGTGTTTTCCCACCCAAGTCTTTGTTGTTTTCCTATCAGGAGAGGGGCAGGCAGGGCCCCTCTTGCCCAGCAAAACTTTTTGGGTGGCTCTGCTTGTGGGGGGGATAAGGGTCTCAGCTCCGGGAATGGAGGCTTGTGTCTCCTCACAGGGAAATAAACCCACCTTGGATGCCTTTGCCAGGAGGGCTGAGGTTTCGGAGGCTTGCAGGGTTGCCTGCACAATAGCTTTCTGGAGAAGGGCTGCACTGGCAGCCCCTCTGGCGCGGTCTCGGAGCCTGCTTCGCCTGCGGGCCGTGGCTGCCCGGGGGGAGATCCTGCAGCTCCCGGGGACCCGCGGGGGAAGGTTTGCGTGGATGTGCATCCCTGCCGACATCCTCTCGCAGCGGAGCACTTTGGAAGCTCCGCGCTGGTCCTTGGCTCTCTGCGGTTTATTATAGAAACCACGTGAAAAGGCTCTTGTGGGTTTTTCTCCTTCTCTTTTCTTTTGGCGTGGCTGGGAAATGGCGATAATCTTAGAAGCCCTTTTCACCTTCCCCAGCCGCACGGGAGAGAAGGAACATTGCAGTCAGGGTGCTACAGCTGCTAGCGGTGGAGAGCCGGGTCCCTGCAGCGGGGACGGTTGTTTGAATGACCCTGGCTGAAAAGCGTGTGCTGTGAAAGGAGGTTTGCATCCCCTCGAAAATTTCTCAGTGTGCCTGGGTAAAATGCACATAATTGGAAGAGAACTCGATTTCCCTCACTTTCCCGGAAGGAAGGTGGGATTTCTCTCTGTCCTCTAAGTAGCAAATGAAAGATCAGAGTGAATCGTAACCAGATTGCCTGCAAAAAGGACTCTTTCTTTAATAAATGCCAAAATGAATAATTCTCCAAGTGACTTAATGGGGGAGGGGAAGGGGGTCCTATTTTGTTTTCTTTCTATTTATTTATTTATTTATTTTAAGCGATGTACAGCTTTATTTGGCGTTCTTCAATATTTTTTGAATGACAACTCAACTTGCCTTTGTTGTGAACTGGAGCCAGACCATGGTTGTTTAGTATCTCATCTGCAGGGATAACAGAAACTTCACGTTTTTTCAAAAGCACATTCCTCCTTTAGCTCTGAAATATAAGCAATGAGAGGTGATAAGCATCCGTGTGTTGATACTGTCTCATTAGGTAGGCCTGGTGGAAGCTCTCTCTTTAATAGAGAGCTATCAATAAGGTACAAAGGCACGATCATTTTCCTAAAGCAATAACACTAGAAACTAGGTTGATCTTCTCAGTTACTAATTCATATTAATCTCATTGTGCCACAGATTCCCTTTTTAGAGGGTAGATAAATCTAGGTTTTTAAAAGTCTAACCCTGGTAGGTGATGTAGGAGAGAATTTGATGTAGTATTTTTCATGTTTGTAAACCAAATGTTGTTTGAAGATTGGCAGTGCTGCTGCGGCTTCAGTTTAAAACACAGGTTTTAGACCATTTCCACCACATGGTTAGCAACAAAAACTCTGCATGGCTTGTCAGCTATTCCACTTGGCCATATGTTTTTCCACTCCCTAAACAGAGTGATTATCTCAGAGATGCTACTGAAAAGAGTCTCTTGCAAACAAAAGGAGCTATTGTTTCTTGTCTGTGTCTCTTGATGTGTTGGTGCACCGCTAAATGCAATGAGCTTTAAATCAATCTGCTCAAAAAAATAAAGCTATAAAGAGGAAGTGCACATGGGAGACATGTAGTGACTATGCCATAGTTTTCAAGTAACTGTGACATGGAACTTTTGCTTCTCTTCACATTGGTAGGAAGTTATAAAATTGAAGCTCAGATAGGTGGCTCTACATTGTCAGGTGACTAACAGAAACTATCTCCTGCTCTTTGCTATGGTCCTGCTGTCTCTGTTCAAGAGCACTGTAAAACTTCCAAGTTTCAGTTTCTGCTGGAAGCTGCCTATGAATGTGAGTCTATTTTACCTGGGAAGGAGGTATAGAGCTTCAGAAAAACACTGCATGTGGTCTTCACAGTGATATGGCTTTCCATAAAAGCCTAATATTAAATGGGATCTAATGTATTATGAATATATTATTATTTCAGAGTGGCATTAACTGCCATCCTCCTTGCTCTTCTACCACATTCTGGTTGCCAAACAATTTTGGTTTTCCTCAGTTTTGAATAATAAATTTCAATTTGTCTGTGTTAAAAATCTATGAGAAAGTGCAAACTTTCACATTACTGCTGTGTGTAATATGATGGTATTTGTAGTACTGTACGGGGGTTTGAACAGCCATGTTTTTGCTAGGCAGAGAAAGCATTTGAAGGTCTTGTCAAATGGTTTTGACATGTTTTTCCCCTCCTATAAACTTGCTGGACTCCTATTGTTGAAGTAGATTATTGTCCTCAAGTAATTAATTTGATCAAAACATACTTTTGAAATCTCAGAAGTGCCATTCCCCGTTTGCCTTCTGTACTGGGATCAAAGACAACATCACTAAGTAATTTGGTGAGGTCAGTGGAAATGTCTGAAGTTAATTTGAGTTCAATTGAGTGCTGGGAACTCCTCCATCTCCACTGCTCTTTCATTCTCCTCTGCAGCCAGAAACCTCGTGTAAATTTCTGACCCAAGTAAACTCTTGCTTATGCATGAACCCAGACTGTCCTGGTGCTTGTGCACCCTTACATGAGGGTTTTGTCTTTAAAGATGGGTTTGCAGAATTGGTTTTAAAAAATAAATACCTCTGTAAATAGCCACAGATTGCAGCCTTTGAGGCCTGTTTTGCCTTACTGCAGCTGTGGGAGTAACAAAATGAGCAGGATTAAGCCTTTTACTCCAGTGTGAGTCTTTGTTAAAAGTGTGCTCACAGCCTTGGCTCTGCATGTGCAGCTTCCATGAGTAACCGTGGCATGATGTATGCACCGAGTCCCACTGCCAGTGGAGCAGTGATTGTTTGTGTAAGAGCTGCCTTGGTTCTTAGATGGAAGGGCAGATCCTGGAGAGCCTGAAGATACAACTGAGGTTATCAAAACAGCTCTTGCTCCAAATCCTTTCCTTAGTTGAGCATAGCTTCCTTTAAAGTCCTCAAATTCTGGGCATTTGGAGATGAGCACAGTTTATCAGCAAGCTATTTTTATTAGTGTCCTTCAAATTTCAGGTCATTAGTGGCTGAGGGTGGTCAAACTCTCTGCTCTCCTTTCTGACAAAGCTGAATAATGGTCTGTCAGTCAGGTAGTAAACTGCTGGATCTTGACCTACAAAGTGGTTGGAATAGGAAGAAGATTGTCATTAGAGTCACTAATGGCTAACGTGTCTAATTTACCTATGGTATAATGGTTTGTCATCCTCTGAGGGGGTAATGTTATTTTTTTTTTTTTTTTTTAAGGGTGTGGAGGGGCTTAAATTTTTTAGGCAAAAATTTTGTTGTTGTTTGTTGTTAGTGAAGAGGG
>NDXB01003122.1:252435-281114 GCA_002631895.1 Agapornis roseicollis
TTTTTTTTTTTTTTTTTAAGGGTGTAGAGCTGCTTAAATTATTTAGGCAAAAATGTTGCTGTTGTTTGTTGTTAGTGAAGTAGGAGGGCAGAGGTGGGTCTTTTCATCTGCCTTAAAAGCTCCACACAACCACAAATCCCTAGTGCTGTATGTTTATCTGACACTTCTGCTTCATTTATTGCCCCTGGTGGACCTCCTTTAGGAAGTGAGTATGCTTGTGTGGAACAGTGGGCTTTTTACTGTCAGGATTCCCACTGAAAGGGTTTGGTGGTGACCAGTGACTTGGTTTATTGGTTCTCCAGGAATAGATGGGACAATCTTGTCAGCAAGGAAACACAAAGACTACCTTTGAAATCCAGATTGTGTTCGTGCTTCTGCTGCAGCATTTTTGTGTGATACTGAAAGATCACCCAGGGCTTCTTCTGGGGGTGGCTTGATTGAACTGATGGCAGGTGTCTCCTGTGAACACACTGTGACTGCCTCTAGTCCAGAGCATCTGCTACAACTGAGCTCTGCTTCCCATCTGCTGTCCTCTCTGTCCCTAGTGTCAAACTAGCCACACTTATTTTGGCAGGTGGCTTCTCCACTTTCTTTGTCAGGTTTAATCTCTCATCCATTTTCCAGGGACAGAGAAGAGAAGCTACTTGCCTGAAATTGCTCAGCAGGGTCAGTGGCTCAACTGGACAGAATATCTAGACATGCTGGACTATGGTGCTTGCAGTGCAGATGTGCACACAGAGTAGAAGCCTATTCTACTGCCAGCTTTCATGTGCCTTGCAAGAATAAGGCTCTGTCATTGCTACGTGCTATGCTGGAGGGGTCTTCCTACTGTAACTGTCTCTGCCAGCTGCTCTCTGCCAGCTGTTAATGTCTGTAGCTAGAGTACAATCACAACAGGCGCTGAAGAACACCCCCTTGTGTTCTTTCTACATTGTATTAATACAGAACTAGGATTCCAAGTTACTTCCCTGTCTGTTAAGACAAATGCTCTTGCCAAGTCAGCAAGACTTTCTTTAGTTCAAATGGCTTTTTTTTTTTTTTCCCTTCTCTTTTGATGTGAGCATTGCAAATTAGAATCCCTACTGCACTGTTTCAAGGCAAATCTGAGATGAAACTTTATATTGCTCAGGTTGGCTAGATAAGAGTTTTGCCCTACTTGGACAACCTTATCAGATACTCAATTATACCTGCTTCTTTCACTGAGACATGTGAAGTGTGGACTCAGGATTAGAGCTGGGAGATGCTTTATTAGATTAGTTCTACCTCTGTGGCCCATGAAGCCTTATTCTGAAACTATTGGATATGCTCAAATGTTGTTAGCTTGCAGTGGCCAAGTCCAGCTCATTTGCTCTCCTGAGTTGGTGTCACTACTGCCTGGCTGCGTGTTTAACTTGGTTGTTAATGTTTTGAATGATTTCTTTTGATTGGTTTTGCTGCATTAAGGACAACTTGGTCTTTATAATTTGTGGTTTCTTGGCATCTCCAGTTGAGATGGGAAGTTGTTTTGGTGAAGAGGTACAATTTGAAGAGCAGGTTAAAGTTAAAGGAAAGAAACGTTCTTATTCCATTTTATCATTTTCAGGCTGTAATGAAGAAAGCAAGCTGTAGAGAGATCTGGCTCCATATTTTCAAGGTCTTTTGATGTCTTTGGATACCTAAATTACATAAGAACAATAAGAATTGGTTATTGGAGTTAGCTCATGACATCTTTGCAGATGAGGGTTGTGGTGACAATATAGGAATTGACTTAAATTCGGGAGATCCAGCTCATGATATCCTCCTTCATTGTCCCTAAGTAGTGTTTTCTTACAGACTTTGGTTCCGCCTTCACAAAACAAACAGTTGAGATCCCTATTTCTAGTACCTGCTCTTGCAAAGTTTTGGACTGCTGCTTTACTTTGAATGTGTAAAATCTCCAGTGCTGCAGCATTTATGGGAGGGTGGAACTAACTCCCCGAGGCTCTTTTTCTGTTAGCTGGGAGCATCTGAAGGCCCAGAGCCAGGCACTGGGGAACAGGAGGAACAGAAACTTTACTGGAATTTAGGTTACCCGACTAGGGCCCCCAGAGTCTGGTATGTACATACAGAGACACCACTGGATGTATGTATTTTCACATCTGTGCTTTCCCTTTTTCTGCCTTACAGTGGGTGGAATGGGCCCTGAAGCATACATACAATATAGTAATTGGTGATTTATTCCTCTACTTGCAATTTTCATCTTCAGAGCAGCCAAGAGTATTGCTCCAATTTGATATGTGTTCAATGACATATATAAAAAGACCTATTTTTGAGCCTGGTTCCTACTAAATGCATGGAAAATGAATTGTCTTCCCCCCCTCAGAATTTATCCTCACGCAGTGAGGTTGAACCTCACCAAACTGAGGAGGATGTTTGGACTGCAGTCTTCTGTTCCAGTTTTCTAAGCACCAAAAAAATACTTTTTTCTTAATGTTTGTATATAAAGCTTTTTCTGCATGTATTTTCCAAAATAGAAGAAAAGTGCTTCTAATGTTAAACCTTTTTAACATAGCTGCATGCAGGTAAATTCATACTGAAGCACACTAATCCATATTACAAAGTATTTGTAAGCCTCAGTGGAGGTTCAGGTTTTGTCATGTAAAATTTTCACATATACAAGATCAGAGACAATTCTTCTCCCAGGTCTTGGAATCTAAACTGGTAGATAAAGAGAGGGTGGGGTGGCACATGGCACTGATAACAAACAAAGTGTTTGTCAAGTAATTATTACAGAAGCCCTGACCTTCCTGAAGAATCTGAGCTTGTTGCATTGACCTTAATGGTATCTGAAATTTTTAACAGGGCGAATTACACGGTAGAGAACAACATCCTGTCTTTAACCAGGATTCTGGAGGTCATTTTCCCACTGCTATGTTCAGGAACAAGGTGAAGGGTGTGAAATTAGATTGTTATAGAACATTTCATGGCCAGAAGAGTGGTGGTTGCATTAAATAAACAATAAACAATTCTGACTTCTCCTATTCCATCTGCCTGGAAAACGCCCTCCTGAATGTCTTGGCTTAGAGATTGTCTTTTCAAGTGGAGTTGCAGCTACACTGAGGCTTTCAAAGCTGCTGGGAACAGCTCAATAGAACTGGTTGACATTTTTGACTTCCATGTTTGCTGTGAGCATCATCTCATTTCCTGAAAACCATTTCATTTATCTCTTTTTTTTTCCCTCTCTCTCTCTCTTTTTTTCCCCCCTCTAACTCTTCTCAGTCAGATCCCATTCTCAAACTGCTTGGTGTCCTCCTCAGCTTTCAGGAGAGCCCCAGACTCTTTGGATGGCACCTTTTCTAATTATCCAGTCAGTGTTCACAGCAGTGATATAAAGAACTTGTGTAAAATTATTTACTTCTTTATCTCCCTCCCCTGCTGAGTTGCCAGTCACCTACTTCAGAGCTCTGCAGTTTCCATTGATGCTCAGGGCATCTGTCCCCTTCCATCCTTGACGCCTATTGTTGGCCATCAGGCTTTCCAGGTAAACCGCAAACTTTACCTTATGTAGTAGCAAGATAAAGTCTCTACTTATCAGGTTGCCTCTGCTCTGAGGATGCACAGACAGCTTTAATTTAAAAGCTGCTATATAGCTTGCCAATATTTTAGGGAGTGCTGGGAAAACAGTTAAGCTATTTTGGTTGCTTTATTGTGGGAAAAACTTGCTGTGTCTATTTCTGGAATGCCATTGATGTGAAGTGACCAGTCATGTAATAGAGGAGCAATGGCTTTGTATTTCCTGTCAATGACAAAAGACAAATAAACAAAAAAAATATATATATATTTTTTTTCCCCAGTGAAAAGATTTTAATGTTTTTCTGCGTGCTGTTTTGGCCAAATGTGAGCTCTGGTAATTCTGTTTTGCTTGCCTTAGTGCTTGGAGATTCCATTGTGTAGTGTTCTACTTGTACTGTTGGTCCTGTGGTGCGCTATGTCCCAGTGCAGGGCAATGAAGTATCTGCTGCTATAGGGGATGCTCAGAAGTACCACAAGAATTGAGAGAACCAGGCTAAAAAAGCACTCAAATAGGCAATGAGGAGGTGATGCTGAATCCAAGGTTCATTGATGCCTTCCTCTCACAGTAAAAATTGGTAAGACAGCCTGAATGGCAAAGGGGATGAAAACTCTCTAGTTAGTTAGCAATGTTTGAATCTTTTGACTGTTAGGGGAGACTTGATTCTTATTCCCTAGGTACTTTTACACAGCTAAGGAAAAAGACTTGTAGAGGAAGTTAGGGAAATTGTGTCTCCATGACCTAGTTATCTCTTGTAACTGAACTTTGGGTCTTGGTCACCATTGAAATCACTGTGGAATTCTGTGAATATTTACCAGTCTGTGCATAAATTATCATTGATATGGTGCCTTAAGCTGACTCCTGAAGGATTTTCAGTCCATGAGTGTGTGTAGTGAATTTATCCCAGCTATGCAGATTAGGAATTTTGATTAATGGAGTGGGTTTTACCTCTGTTACTACAATTTTTAATGTGAAGAAAGTGGGCTGTTTGCTAGCAACAGGCTGCCTGAATGTTCTCTGGAGGAATGATCCAAATACTTGTGCTGAGGGCTTGGTGGGTACAGGTCCTTCTTGCTACTGGTGCGTGGAAGTGCCAACTTTCTACTTGTAAAGTGCTTAATGCTTTTGTGTAGTTTCTTGTCTCCTTTCTGTGGCTTCCTCTGAAGCACTAATCTGTTTAAAAGAGAGTAGAATATCTCTTTATTCCATATGTAGTATTCACCTGAGAAATGAACCCCTGTTCCTGGATGGTAACTTGCAGTTTTGTTTTCCCTAATAAGTTGCAATGTTAGCAACTCTGACATTCCAGTCTTTTTTCTAAATACTGATAAACTTTTAATTACCAATTGGTAAATATTTTCATGACTTTTTGTGCTCTTACAGATCCTCCCCAGTATTTAAATGATGGTATGTTACCATTTGTAATAGGTTGTATGCTGTCTGGCTCAGTATTTAAAAGCAGGCATGTGTCTTTGCAGGGAAAAACATACACAAGGATTAACCAGAACCAAAGAATGAATCTTGAGCTACTGATGAAATTCACATTCTCTACTTTTGATCATACTTTTTATTCCTCATGCTAAGTGACTGTTTGTTATATCCATTGTCTTTTCCTTTATCTGCTCTTCATTGTTCCCTATGTCCCATCTGGGGAGTAAGAAAACATTCATCATAGAGCTTGTGTACTGTTTGCTGCCGTAGCCTGGTTCACCTGCCTGGTACATGCATTTTCCTAGCTCCCCCAAATCAGTCTAGAGTGTTTGGTCTCTGTCACCTCCCACCTGCAAAGTAATGCTGCTGGTCAGTAGTGCACGCCTCAGCTTCATGCCATCACATTGCATTCACTGGTGGCCTCCAAGCAGCAGTGTTCCATAATGCCTCATATGATCCCTCACATGGTATTGTGCTTTGGGCCTTACGGCATTGCCCTGTGCCTGCGACCCACTGGCCCCACAGCACAGGGATCTTTCAGTCCCATAGATAATGGCCCCATGGCAGCACTTCCGCATTATTCTCAGGTGCTTCTCAAGACTTCTGCTGTAGTCATGGGAGTCAGAGGGTGAAATTTGGTGAGTAGCAACTCAGAGCACAGTGAGAGCTGCTTGTGTGGAATGGGAGGAGATTAAGATCTGAAGAAAAGCAAAGAAGAGAAAGGAGGTATCAGGCTAGCTGGGGAAATGAACATAAGTATTTGTTATTCTTTCTCCTTGAAGCATCTTTTCAGCTGGTCTTCATGTTCTCTTATGGTGAACCTGGCCTGTGGGAGTCATCGACTTAGTGTGTTCAGTGTCCAGGTCATGGGAAAACTTGGTGGGAGCAAAAAAGCTGGAAGCCCCAGGAAAGGTGGTAGCTGCAAGATCTGTGTGCTCTATTACTAGATTGTTGCAGTGAGTGCTTCATTAGACATCCCTAAGTACTTGGAAATATAATGTTTAGGCTGTAATCTTTAGATTGCTTGTTTATGGGTGATTTACTGCCATCCACTCAGGCAACATGAGGTTCTTATTTTTCCTAGTGAGGTTCGGACTCTTTGTGTTCTTCTGCGTTGTGCCATTTGTAGTTAATGACACTGTAAAAAGCATGAGAATAAAGCCATATAGGGCATGGCCATAATATGGGATAAAAAGGAGATGCAGTATTCATGAGGCAATAGCAGGCGACTGCTGTTGGGTCAGACGAGAATGAGAATGATGGAGAGAAGTCGTTGTGAGTGCTCCATCCCTGGCAGTGTTCAAGGCCAGGTTGGATGAAGCCTTGGGTGACATGGTTTAGTGTGAGGTGTCCCTGCTTATGGCAGGGTGTTGGAACTAGATGATCTTAAGGTCCTTTCCAACCCTAACTATTCTGTGATTCTATGATTTTAAGTCTCTTGCTACAGCTTGCTTAAAGATCAATTGTAACCATGCATGCACAAACATGTGCAGGGCTCCTTGCCTCGCCTGGCCTCCCTCTGATTGCTGCACATAATAACAGCAACTTGTACAATTGTTAGCCATGAAGACATGCAAACAGGGAGCAGACACAAAGGGTTGTGAAGTGGGGAAAGGCTTGTTTCTTTCCCCGTCTTTTAAGCACATGAATGGGTAAGAGCAGAGCTGTGAGATCAGTGAGGTGGTGCAGTTCTAGAGCACAGGGGATGTTTCTGTGTTAACATTATGTAGGATTCCTTTCAATGAGTGCTGCTGTCTGGCATGGGTTAAGACTTTCCAATTCTGTTTTTCCCAAATGATTACTACATGTGGGAAGTCTAGGTTAGTATGTGTATGTGTGTTTGCTGGGTCTGATGAGGACAGCTGTTTCTGAAGTATGAGAGTGAACTATCAAGATTGGAGTTCATGCCAATGCTTGAATAACCTAGTGTATGCAAATTTATAACTAGAGGGCTTGCATCAGTGGACAACCGTATGTTTCAGTGTGATCCATATGCATCTGCAGAGCAGCAAGTTTTCCAAAAGAGTCAGAACAAAGGAAGTTTTGAAAGGAAAGTGAACAAGTAGGGAGAGTCTTCCACTAAACTAAATTGTGCCTTGGGCAGGAAAAAGAGTGGTAAAAATGCCTTTCTAGCAAGGAGGGGGAAAAAAACACAGAAGGATCTGTGAAGTGCACAGGAAGATTCTGGGCCATGCCAGAGCAGTTGATTGCAGCCCAGATTGAATGAAAAATACCTTTGAAAGAAATATGTACCTTAGTTATGCGGAGTTTAAAATTCATCGCTGTGAGGGGCTTAATTCAAGAGTATTGGGAGACCTGTTGCAAAGGGCCAGGCTCTGGAGATATGAGGCTCAGCAGTGCAGGGCATACCCATCAGTGAAATTTCACCTGGGTTGGTGACGATTACTCCTCTCCTAGACCAAAGCAGGAACAGATGCTGTGCTATGTATACTTGTGGTTAGGGGCAGTTAAGATGACTTGGAGAATGCTATGAAGTCTGCTATTGCCCACTTTTCACGTAGTTGTGCCAGCTCCTGCAATCAAGTGAAAGTGTGATAATTTTAATTTCATGGAATAAAAGTGAAGAAGGTGTTTTCTAGTCCTCATAGCTAAAGTGAAGGGCTTGAAAACAGAATCGTAGAATCATAGAATACTTAGGGTTGGAAAGGACCTTAAGATCATCTAGTTCCAAACCCCCCTACCACAGGCAGGGACACCTCACACTAAACCATGCCACCCAAGTCTCTGTTCAACCTGGCCTTGAACACCACCAGGGATGGAGCATTCACAACCTCCCTGGGAAACCCATTCCAGTGCCTCACCACCCTCACAGGAAAGAATTTCTTCCTCATATCCAATCTAAACCTCTCCTGTTTAAGTTTGAACCCATTACCCCTTGTCCTGTCACTACAGTCCCTAATGAAGAGCCCCCTTCAGATACTGGAAGGCTGCTATGACATGAATGGCTGCTTGTGCCCCAAAAGGCAAATGAAAATCCACTGTGGGTTGTTGTTTTACAGATGCCTAATTTTTGTGCCTTAATCATAATTTTGGGGGCCTGACTTATGATTTTTAAATGCTAGGGATTGCTATAGTGAGAATTGTATATCAGCCTATAATTAGATGCTTTTATTTTTTTAACTTAGGAAAATGCAATAGGGAAGGGAATAGGAGAAACAAAACCAATCTGGGCATTCCTTTTTTTGGGTTATAGTATTAATTGAACATTTTGTCTTGGCACCCAGCAAGCATCTAACACAAACACACTCGCTGAGCCTTATGGACAACTGCTGAATGTCTCCAGGGTTTAGTATGCCCAGTTGGACAAAGCATTAAAAAATGTACATGAGATATTTATTTTTTCTGTCCACTCCAGTCATTGCATTTTAATGTTTAAGCATACCCAGAAGGGAACAGCAGAGTGTGGAACTTGAGCTAGCTGATCCAAAAATGGTAACAACAACAAAAAAGTAAACCTATCATTAGAGAAATCATGTGTTTTGATAGTTCTGTTTAGACAACAGAACCAGTGAAAACACTTATCTAGTGTAGTTCAGTAAATGCTAATGGGGCCAGCATGTGATAACATGTTTATTTTTGCCTTGGGTCTTTGATGAGTGAACATAGTGTTTTTTCTCATTTTGTTTTTAAAAAAGCCTGATTTGTGCTTCACTTGTCAAACAGGCCATTGCTAGTGACAGTCTTGTACTAAGAGGGTTGAGATTGTTGTTCTTCCCCACGTAATCTGTGGGAAAATATATCTGTTGGCCTGTGTGATTATTCTGTCAGCTGGTTGCGTAAGTTTAGTGCAATTTCTGTCTCTGTAGAACAGCAGATCTGCATCATGGAGAAAAGCAAAGTTAACCTCTGCTGGCATGGGGGCAATGGGCTGGTGGGTGTGGGTGAGCCCAGTGGGTCATGGGCTCTTTACTCTGTAGGATCACCAGGAACATGTGTGTAGTGTGCTTTCACTTGAAATTATGGGTAAGCCTAAGTGAGTATGGGCTTGCTCAGGACTGTAGAGCTTAATTATTTCCCAGAGCTTATTTCCCAGATTTGACTTACTCATTTGGCTTCAGGTGGTGTCTTGTGTGGCTGTGCAGTCTGTCTTGTGAGACTCTTGCTCTAAACTCTGGGTCCTTTCCATTTGAAGAGTGATAACTTATTTTACCTTAGAGAAATTAAGAAGAAATCCTTAAAGTCCTGAGAAGCAAGTAATTTCCACCACTCTATACTGAAATACCCCCAGTCTATAGGTAATTCTTAAACAGTTTGGTAACTGCTAAAAACAGATTAGCTTTCAACAAGTTTAATGAATAAATAGCTAGGCTTTGTAATTTCATTAACACTTTTTTGGGTCTAAAGTAAATAAGTTTAATATATCGAGAGGGAAAACCTCCCAAATTACACTGGCTCTGGACCAGGCATTGACCACATAGATGTGATTTAAAAGTATTTTTAAACCAACTTTCTGGCAATATTTCTGTCTTAAGATGCATACTTGAAGGACTGAGTAGGCTGAATGATTTATTTAATGAATTTTTACTTAAATTGTCATACTTAGCAGGTTTCTTGCCTTAATTTTTTCAAGTGCTTTTGCTTGCTGTCTTTAGCACCATCTTTTAAGTGTTGATACTGTAAAAGACCATAAGACTGATTTCCAATTAAAAGTACTTTGAGAACTCTGGGCTCATCCTTCCCCCATGAGAAAGCTGGTATACTCTCAAATCAGTGCTAACTAACCCTTTCGTCCTTGTTTATCAAAGTTATTGAGTGTCACAATAGCAGACCTTCACTGGTCCACTCATCTATTTGCTTTAAACTGAAGCAGTTCATGAATACTCAAAGTTACTGTCTACAGCCAGCATTGCTGTAATGTCCTCTTTGCTTACCAGATCCTCTTCTGAACACTGGTATCCATTGCTGTTTTAGTAGCTCTTTGCTGGAGGGATCCCTAGCTGTCCTATGCCTTAATATCTGGACCCTACCAGTATTGGTATGGTAAAGAAATGTTACAAGTGTGCTGGTGGGGAAGTATCTTTTAGGGTTTCTTCCTTTTCCTTGTCATGCTCTTGCAGTTGTGAATACCCCATCCCTGGAAGAGTTCAAGATCACGGTGAATGGGGCTTTGAGCAACCTGGTCTAGTGAAAGGTATCCCTGCCCATGACAGAGGGGGTGGAACCAGATGATCTTTAAGATCCTTTCCAACCCAAACCATCCTATGACTCTACGATCCCTCTCTGCATAGAGGCCAGTGGTGGCTGTGAATGTTGTCTTGTGAGAGCTTACTCACCAGGTGACATTGCAGGCATTCGAGCCCAAGAATAACTTGTGTCCTGGTGTTTCTGAAGTGGATTACCTTAATGCTTTGGATCACCTTAATGCTTTGGATGAACTCCAGAACTACCTCAGCTGTCACCAGCATCTCTTCCCACTTTAAAGAGTAGGTTGTTCTATAAATAGAAGTGTTAGTTAGGCTTCATTTTGCCCTAGTTCCCTCAGCTCCTTTTGTCCCTTGTGAGATGTCCATGGAGTGAGAGGCAGTGGGTGCTGATGGAGCAGCCAGCTGTGCTCAGGCAGGGTACACAGATCTGCTGACATGGGGCTCATAAATTTGAGTCTCCCTTCCACTCAAGTTTTCACAAAACCTGTAGGATCTTTATTAGACTTGGTACTTTACCTCTTCAAATGTTGCTGAAGTTAACCAGCAAATTCAGAAGTCTGTGAGGTGGACAGGGTAGGTATGTCAGCCAGAGCCCTCACTTAAACTTTGTATTTAAAATACATCCTTGTGTCCCAGGTGCCCTCAGACTTGCTTGCTGACTGCCAGAGCTCTGCTTCTCTGTTTTTCTCAGCCTTTCTGGGATGGGCCAGCCCATGCTCAGTGGGAAACAACCTCCTCTTTGTGGCTAAGGGCAGGCAGCCAGACCTCTGTCCTCCTAGCAGGCCTCCCCTGCTGGGAGCCCAGCTCTGGCCAAACCATGTAAACCATAGTGAGCTACCAAAGTGGGAGCAGACAAATTCACTTATGCTCAAGGGCAAGAGTGTGCTCTTTCCTGCCTGCGACAAGCTATGTATAATATTCCTTCTCCCCTCCTTGTCCCAGTCTTGACCTGGTTGCTGGGTTAGGGGCCAGATGTCTTCTTCAAGTATTCTTATTCTTACTTAAAAACAGAGTTTTGTATTGGGAAATGTGTCAGAACCCTCTTGTCAGATGAGAAGAAGGGATTGTGGAGAGGGGTACTCCAGAAGAAGAGAAAATATATGTGCTTGGAGGGTAGGGTGGGAGGGGGATGATGGTAAAGTGATGAGATTGAGTGGTTTTGGGAGAGTGGAAGGCAGATGTAAGACTGGTAGGGTTTTAACACAATAGAGGGAAGTAGTTTGTCATAGCAGGGGCACTGAAGAGGAAACACTGAAAGCGGAGAATAAAGAAACATTTATGTGACGAAGTATAGCAGAGGAAGGAAGACTGTAGGAAATTTGAGAACAAATACATGGCAATCAGAAAGGCAATCAGTTAAGAATGAAACATTCAGTGAAGTGGACAATTTAAGATCAGTTCAGCTAGGCAAGATAACCTCAGGAGGTCACAATTAATTAAAACAGCATGGGTTAAATTATAATCTCAGTTAAGAAAATCAAGTATCAGATGGAAGCAGATCACTTGACTTAATTGGGAGTCCAGTTTTAATGGCCTACGTGAGGTATAAGAGGCTCTGAAACTGTAATAGGAGAGGGCATTTTCATGCCACAAGAGAGGAGGAATAGGAATAATTTTGTTCTAGAGAGAACTGTTAAAGTGGTGAGATTTTGAAGTAGAGTGATGAAATATGTGGAGTACAGCCCACTCACTGCAGCTATCTCTGGTACCTGTCCTACTTAAGAGCTGTGGTAGGGAAAATGTCCATATGGTTAGCAGTAAGACAGGAAAACAACATTTGTTGCTCTGTTTTTTTCATTCTGTGATTGCATGTTGCCAGCTAGACAATCCACAGACTTGGTATCTAGTGAACTTTGCTTGCTGAGGTTTAGACTGTCCTCTGGAACATAAGCAACTCATGCTTAGGGAGGATGAATTGCAACGGGCAATTCTTTGATTTCTCATATCTAAACTTGGGGTTGATTATCATGGTTTTGGGGTAAGGCTTTAAAACAAAGGCTCTCTTTGTTCTGTTTGGATGCCGCTTGTAGCATTTCTGCTGAAATGATCTCTCACTTGCTGTACTAGTATGGTTGTACACATGGTTGGCATTAAATTCACGCATAGATAATGTGCAATTAGAAACAGAGACTCAAAGATGCACTGTGCTGAGGATATTCAGTTACTCCAGAATTCCTTGACCACCTGCACTTGGCTAGTTTTGGTTCCAAACTGTGGAACAGCTCTCGAAGGTCAGGGATTTGTGTGGGCTGACATGGAGCTTTTATGCCTCTCATTGTCAAATGCCACACCTTCTCCAAACTGATCTCACTGGGGAGGAGGCAGAATGGAAAGTGGTTGAAATTCTGTGTCTCAGGCGCTCCCTTGCTCTGATTTTTATCTCCTAGCTTCTGCCCCAAATATACTTGCTTTCCAGTGGCTGTGAAAATACATCCTTTGGGGATCTGCAGGGCTGATTTGTGCGAAGTGTACTGCATAAATCAATTGATAATGGACTTTTATTGCAGTGCATAAGAACACAGAAATGTCTTTAGTAGGACAGATTACTAGATGAAGTCCGTTTAGTTTCCTATCTCTGTCAAGGGCTGTTACAACCCAGAATGGCTAACTCAGGGGGTCGTAGTGGTTTCGTGATTCCCTTGGGCTAAAATGAGGTGCAACAACACTAAACAATCGATTAAATGTTTTAAATTTATGGTAGACACAACCTGAACTTGCACAATGTAATGGTAGGCAGCCTGGGTTCTATTGAGATGTTTATAAGAGAGGGAGTGCATGAGAGAGATACGGTGATGGGCACATACGCTACTCCTTGGAGTTGTGTCTTTTATAGTCTAGTCCCTGTCTCCCTATCATAGAATCATAGAATACTTAGGGTTGGAAAGGACCTTAAGATCATCTAGTTCCAAACCCCCCTACCACAGGCAGGGACACCTCACACTAAACCATGTCACCCAAGTCTCTGTCCAACCTGGCCTTGAACACTGCCAGGGATGGAGCATTCACAACCTCCCTGGGAAACCCATTCCAGTGCCTCACCACCCTCACAGGAAAGAATTTCTTCCTTATATCTAATCTGAACTTCCCCTGTTTAAGTTTGAACCTGTTACTCCTTGTCCTGTCACTACAGTCCCTAATGAAGAGCCCCTCCCCAGCATCCCTATAGGCCCCCTTCAGATACTGGAAGGCTGCTATGAGGTCTCAGCCTTCTCTTCTCCAGGCTGAACAGCCCCAACTCTCTCAGCCTGTCTTCGTATGGGAGATGCTCCAGTCCCCTGATCATCCTCGTGGCCCTCCTCTGGACTTGTTCCAACAGCTCCATGTCCTTTTTATGTTGAGGACACCAGAACTGCACACAATACTGCAGGTGAGGTCTCACGAGAGCAGAGTAGAGGGTCATGATCACTTCTATTGACCTGCTGGTCACGCTTCTTTTGATGCAGCCTAGTATACAGTACAGTTGGCTTTCTTGGCTGTGAGCACACACTGAAGCTAGCTCATGTTCATCATGCCAGTTGTGCCCCTTGAGAAGTGATCTAATAATTCATCATCTTCTGTGCAGGTGCTATTTTGGGGGTGGTCTCAAAGGGTGTTTCTGGTGATTGTGAGCCCCTTCCTCAAATAAACTCTGTATGACCTCTGGTGTTATATATGTGGTGCGTTGTCATGGTAGGCTTATTGGAACAAAGTACATACCCTCTGTGTTCAGCCTTAACCTTCTTCCTTGTGATTTATGGTTGCCATGCAAACCCCACAACTTGTTTTGCTACAGTGTTTGAGACATCAACATGCATTAACTCTTTCAGTCTTACACAACGGCTGGCACCAAATGTTGCAAAGTCATGCAATAGATAGGGATATGTAGTATACTCTCCGAAATAAATCAGTAACTCACATTCTTAGAGTTACAAGGCCTACCCTTTATTAACTTTGGACAGAGCCTTGGGTGACATGATTTAGTGTAAGGTGTCCCTGCCCATGGTAGGGGGGTTGGAACTAGATGATCTTAAGATCCTTTCCATCCCTAACTATTCTATGATTCTATTAACTTAGTTTAATATGTCCTTCAAAATTATTGTTAATTATAACAACCTTTCATATTCTGGGTGTGCACATAAACAATCAATCCCTTTCGAATCTGCATTATGCTTAATTTAGGAAATGCAGGTTTTCTCAGAATGGTTAGTTCTTAAGTATATATGCTTTATTCTTGGATTGCTGCTTAAGCACTTTAAAAAATATATTTCCTCTTCATCTGGTATACTCTTTTTGTACTAATTTTCTTATTTATCTGGGTTTTTTTTTAGATTGTAACATTGTACCAGAAAACAAAATGCCATTGTGCTGTTGAAAAGTAAATAGCTCATCTTCAGCCCTGTAGTAAACAGTTTAATTATTGTGCAGTGGAAACTGAATTATTGCTCTCTAAATCTGTTCAGTTACCGCTTCTGAAATGTGATTCTTCTTTCTAAATAACTAGCTGCTTGAATTTATTGAGATGACTAGCATAGACCAACTGAAGGACATTCCTATGATAGCTCTATCACTTGTCATGCATTCTTGAGCTGCAAGGTGAATTTTCAAGAGGAGTTTGACACCTAAAAAGCTGGCAGTAGGAGTGCCCATTTGCTGAATGCTTTTCATCTAGTTTCAGGCCTGGGAGCTCTGAATGTGATGAAAGAATCAGTCAGTAGAAAGCAAATATTGGGTTCATTTTGTGCAGGTCATATCCTGTGGGGGTGAGCAGAAAAGTCTTCTCCTGCTGGACATCAAGACAAACATTTATCTGCCTGACAGGAAACATTTCTCATGTTCACTCAGTAGCAGGAAGGAAAACCACAAACCCAACAACTGTATCAGAGTCTATTGTTAGTTCATTCTGAAATCAGGCCAGTGCCACCCTGGCAAGCTGGGGAAGAAGGGGTCAGAGAGTGCATCCTGGGTGACTGTCTCTTTGGGCCAGCGACTGTCTCTGCTCGATGTCTCTGCTCTGGGACCCTTCTTTTTGACATGTAGTATCTACAATACTCATAAAGTGAGCCACTTCCAGTCCTAACTGATGAGTTCAAGATCAATCAATAAATTATAGAATTTGCTACTCTCTTTCCTCACTCCCCTCAGGATTTTGAGTGCCGCTGTTTCATGGGCGAAGATTTCTATTCATTATCACATTCCCAAACAGTGCTTCCTTGTTACTGATAATAGATCCAGTGTAAGTTGACCCATCAATACCTGTATCAAAAATTATCCCTGACAGACTCAAGAAACCTCCCAGGTTGTTTGCATCACTCTATGTTGCCCTTCCTATAGATTACATGGCATTGTGAGTCTCCTAGTGGACCCAGAGATTGTGATCTAGAAAACTTCTTTGAGTTGTTTAAAGGAGATTTCTGTTACTAGCACTATGCCTCACTCTTGTGGAACTGACAACAAACTGGACCTGGAACTCACTCTTCTGGAACTGGGTGTCTGGGTTAACAGTAAATTCAGGTTACTGATCTCTTTGCAGGAGAAATGGGGAGTGGCTCAAGACCACCTACAGCTGAAGGTGAAGCAGTAGAACATGAGAGGCAGAAGGGAAACAGGAAGATGGTTCCCCCCTTGGGCTGAAGAGTGATACTTGACAATGGTTAAAGCACGTCTGCTATCAAAGCAGGTTTTTTCCCATGGTGATGAACTAGTGTGAGATGAAGGTAGAAGGTCTAAGCTGATGCCAGCTTGCTGCCTGTTTGCTGTGGAGAAGGGCCCTGGTTGTTGGAGCTCCAGTTGTGCAGAGTTTGCATAATTCTGTAGGAGCAGTATAGCTCCTCTTCACTGTTCAGTCGCATCACTTGGACATGCTATCATAGCTGTGAGTTTTATGTTTTGTTTGTAATGCCTGGTTTAGAAATTCCCCTTTTGATTCTTCTCAGGATCTATTTCCAGTATTTTTTATTATTTAGATTTCTTTGGATTATGGATACTCTGTGAGAACTGCAGCGTAGCAGCTAATTAAATGTAGGATTTCAACAGTCCGTCAAGAATCATCTGTGATGTGTATGGCTGTAGATGTCAAATGCTTCAGGTTTCACATTCATTTAGAATTTCACAATGTTGCATTGTATGTAATTATTGCAGGCATTACAAGGTAGCATGCTTTCTATTGCTGTTGTATGCCAGGCACCTATTTATATATAATTTTTTTTTTATATATATTTATATATGTTGTATACCACTTTACCTATCTACTACCTTAGCGTTAATGAATCCTGTAACTGGGTTTTTGGGACTAAAGAAGTTTAAGAAGGGTGGAAAGCTTTAAGCCAGTGGAGCAGAAGCAGGAGGGTAAGTAAAACTCCAGGCTTGAATTCTGACACAAACTTCTCCTGTAGCTGTAGGGAGGCTGGTTTGCAGCATTGGAATCCTAGGGTTTCCCAAAAACGCCCTCTCAGCATGTGTGCCAGTGCAGAGGAGGTGTGAATGCAGAGCTGGGGGTAGGTCCAGCAGATGGCACAGGCAGGAGAGTTAGATGGGAAATAAATATCTTGGCATAGTTAGGTAGGAGTCATAGCATGTGGCAATCTGTGCTTTTATGTTTGACAGGCTTTTAGGAATTCTCTTGCATTTAGTGTTAACCTGTTAAATGCCACCAGGTTAGACACAGGGGTGAAGTTGGATACGTTGCTTTCTTTGCCAGGACTTCACGCCTATAACAGCTTAGTACATAAATCATATTTATACCTAAGGAAGCTGTTTAATGGCTGTGGGTAATGGGGTTTGTGTATTCCTGACTTATTCCCAGCATGACAGAGTATAGTGCAGGAAACTAGTTAAATTAGGATGGATTCAGACATGGCTTCTGTCTCCTCCTCACTTCTTTTTTACTGCCAAGCAACTGCATAGTTTCTACTTCTGCTGCTGCTTCTAAGCCTGTTTAGGCAACCTTCCTGCCCCTAGGTCCTCCATATCAAATCTAAACCACTAAACATTGGGTTTGTTGTAAAACTTCGTGTTAGTGTTTAGTGCTGCCAAATATCAGTTGTTTAATGGTAATGGCAAAATAGCATGCAATGAGTTGGAAGCTGGAGTTGTAAATATGTGATGACCTTGATGGTCAAAGCAGCTTGGATTATTGGAGTGTTTCAGAGCCCTGACAAGACAGAGTGCCTTGTGAAATTCTGGGAACTTTGGAAATGTGAGTTTTGGAAACTGTGCTTTCAGCGCCATGTGAATATTTGTCCTGAAAGGCCAGCTTTATGTTCCCTGATTACACTTGCAAATTCTTTCTAACTGATAGGGGGAAGTGTTCAGGGGAATTCTGTCAGCATATCTTGTCGTCTGGAATAGCTCAGATGATAAGGCTCTTAATGTTCTTCAAAAGCAGAATTTGACTAATAGAAAGGCAGAGTACATACTTAAAGGAAACACTTAGAGTGCTTAGGTTCTGGCTACTTGTTTGACTCATGAAATTCCAGATGTTTTATACATCCTGGAATCAAAGTGTATAGTTGTGGTGGTGAACAGTGAATTGATGCTGTGACTATAGTCAAAGGGACTTGGCTCAGGTTAGGTTGCTAGTAAAAGAGGGGCATGACTCAGAAGTAAGATGATGTGGGTAGAAAGTAAGAAAATGTCTTTTGGACTCTTCCACATCTCCTGTTAGTAGCTAGGTTACTTTGCAGTGAGGATTGGTTAGAGTGGAGGTCTGAGCGCATTTTAACTAATTGCAAGAGACATTTTACCTAATTGCAAGAGACATTTTACATTGCTGTCAGTATGTTGTCAGCACTCTTGGGAGCAAATGGCAAAAGTGTACTTCTGCATCAGCATTTTATCCTTTCTAATGAGGTGCTAGAAGAAGTACGGTATATAGCAGTTTTTGTTGCAGAGATATGTTTAGAAATTAAAATAAAACCCATCACTTTCCTGTGAATGTGTTCCTATTGTCTAGGTCAGAAGGTAAGCAACAAATTTTAATGATGTGTAGTCACCTATGGATATAGCAGGTTGAGGTTCATCACACTTACTTGGCTATCTAAAAGTTATATTTCTCTGTTAGTACTCCTACTGTAGTTTCCTCCTGCTATAAGTAATGAACAGGCAGAGGTACTTGCAGATACTGATGGCTTTCTTCTGCCTTAGGTACCTTTATTAGGGTAGGGTGTCCGCTTGACTGGAAAGTCTAGATAGATGAATAACATAAAACAGATGCCTAACTGTGGTGGCTGGGCTTTGGGGGTGTGAGTGTCTTAGGAATAGCACTGAGACTTGAAGCACTTTCACATGAGTGCAAGACTGTGCTTCAACCACTAAGAGCTCCTGCATTGTGAATCAGTTACTACAATACATAGCTGTCACTCAGCCACTGATGCCAAAAGTAGGAGAGCTGCAAGAAGAAATCCTGTGGTCTAGAAACTTAGCATTTGCATCTGCTTTTGCTTAATCATACAAGTTCTGCAACATACCCAGTGAAGACAGAGAAGATACGTTGCCTCTTGTTTCTGGGACAGGTATCTGGAGATGACTGGTGAAAGCATCTCAGCTGACCTTCCCTGTAAGAACAGACTCTTTTCAACTCAGAGCTGATGAGATCCGTTCTGATTTCAGGAAGTCTGGCAATAGCCAGAACTCAAATGTGATGGAGTTAAAGATGAGCGCAAGACAACTGTCATTTAACTTTTTCTATGGCTTCACCAGAGGAAGAGAATCTTAAGAAGACTTGGAATTGGAGCTTCTAATGAAAATATGTTCCCAATTGGAAGTGCCTTTCCTTTATTTTATTCCACTTACTGCATATTGCAAACTATTTGCAACAGTGAAACTGACTTTCTAGCACCTAGTACTCAGGCAAGTTTTAAAATGTGTTAACAAAACTGCTTTGGAAATGAAACTTATCACCATAAACAGCAGAAATGCAAGTTCAAGCTATCTTATAATCTGTGATAGTTTTACTATTCATTTTCATCTGTTAGAACTGATCTGCCAACACACCGAAGGATCCCTGAACTCAGTTCAGAAATATCTCTGGACACATGATCAACTGATCATCAGCTGTTTTCAAAAGTGGAGTTGATGGCTGCAGCAACTCAGGCTGAAGGTGGCGTCTGGTGTCAATGCTTGACAGTGCACAGAATCATGACTTTCATCTAAAATTGGGCTATTACAGCTTGACTGGTCTATAATTTTGTGTATACAGGGGCAACAAAGAACATAGTTTTGTTAGTGTCCTCTTCAAGAAAGCTGAAGCAAGGCATTATTTGGTATTTATTGAATCCTCAGGCAGTAGAAAATGTGATCTATATGACTGGAATCTCAGTAAGCTATCCCCTTTATAAAATTTGCCTTTCTGGCTAATTTCACCTCAATTAGACAGAGTAATAGAAGTCTTAAAGGTAGTCAATTCTTACAGATTTCATAAAAAACAGTGACTGGATAGAAGAGATCAAAACTTGAGGTTTCTGATTTTGTTTGGCCTCCTGTTTGGCCAGTTGGCTTGTTCTGCAGGCAGGGCATCAGGTGGACATTTCAGGCAAAACTCACTCTGTCTCCTACACAACTGATAGTTTTGAGATGTGGAATACAGGATCTGAAAAGCAAGAGGAAGAAGTTTCTCTTCAAAATAGGGCTTCCTACTGTTGTAGATCTATTCATGTCTTTGATGGATTAAAGCTTCCCCCAAAATGTGCAACATCGTATGCCTTTGAAAATATATAGCTCTTTCATGCCTTTTCATGTGATGCTTTTACATATTGTCTTGTCTCTGTCACATGTATATGCAATGGCTGCCTGGTTACCCACAGCTTTTACATCTAAATGTTCTCAGACTGATGAGTGGAACATTATTCCCCTCCTTTTCATTTCTGTGTCCTCAGATTTTAGGCATTTCAGGATGTTTAAATCTGTGTTATGAAGGAATTATTATGATTATTATTATTATTGTTATTACTACTATTACTACTACTACTACTACTTGTGGCAGTTTACCTTCTATGGAGGGGCATGACCTTAACTGATCGAAGTAGTAAAGGGCTCCCTGTGGACTTTCTTGGATTGGAGCATGGGGGGACTTTTGTGAGGAGCATTATATTATGCTTACAGGGCTTTTAACTGAGTTGCAGCAGCAGGTGGGGAAATCACTGTAGTGACTGCTTGGATCTAGATGGCATTTATCATCACTCTAGATATTACAAGCTCAAATGTAAGATTAGAGCTGCTTGATTTATTTTTAGTGAATCTTCTCCTGGAAGAATACAACCAGCCTGTGCCCCTGTGAAGCTGAGTATTTCTTTGTAGTGGTGCAATGAAAGCAGCAATTTTGCTGAAAGGAACGAGGGAAGTGGTGAGACCAGCTTATTTCTCCTCCCACCTCTAGCAGCAGTGTCATGTACTGTAACTCTCTCAGCTGATGGTTCTGCTGTTTTGCGAGTCAGTGCTTCACTAATTTCACCTCATCTCTGTGAAAGCTGCTCTCCTCCTGCCAGGTTTGTAAGATTGAAAACCAGAAGAATAGCACGTGAAGCAATTAATCTGTTCCCACTGCCCCACTCCCCTTTGCCTCTGAGTTCTCTCTGACAGAACTACCAGTTCATGCAGTTGTGCCATCTCATCTTTCCGACAGCTGGCTGTGAGGGCTGTATGAACAGAGCTGGAAGATCATCAGGTGCGGCTGCTGGCAAATAGCATCCTTCTGGGAGATGCTGTGGAAAGGCAGAAGGCCTACAGTCCCTCTGTTGCAGCACATGTTAACTGTAGAAGCCTCGGTAGACTTTCTAGGTTGGGCTTCATGGATTTGAATTAAACTACCAAATGTAAATGATTTCATCTAAGCTAGCTTGGCTTTTTATGGCCATTGGAGAGAAAACAGGTGTCTCGAGTTTGAGCTGAATCATACCCTCAAGCGCTCTCTGCTACAAAACAGCCTCAGAGTGACTTGAATAGAAGTGTTTACATTTCAGATACTGTAAATGACGTGAGATGTGCCATGTGTCTTCCCTCACATGGGCCCTCAAACAGTTGTATTTAGGGGCTGGTGGTGGTGGCATTAGCAAAGCAAAGTTGAAGTCTGGTGCAGTGACAGTGAATTCCAGCATCATGGGAGGTCATCTCTCTTGACCTGCTGGCTGCTGCCTGGAAGCCATCAGCTCATGCTGAAACTTGTCACTTCTCAAGGAAACGTGGCTGTTCATTTCAGTTCCTAGGTGAGATGACCAGTCCCATCTCTCCTGGATGTGGTAGGGTTTTCATTCGGAACAATGCAGACAACTCGGAGGCATCCTGCATTCCAGTATATTTTACTGCGTGAGTAATAAAAGAGTGCTGCAGTGCTACAATGCTAGTTTTGCTATTGCAAGTCACAACTTGTGGTGGTTTCCTTATATACAGCTTTTTATACATCTGGTATGAGAGCCTTAGAAAAATGTCATCTGACTGAATACTAGAATTCATATGCTATTTCATACATTATAATTCATACATTATAATTCATACATTATAATTTGTGTTTCAAAGCTTATAACAAGGTTTTGTGCATAGCAGTTTGAAGCAGTTTGCATAAACCAAAATGTTTTTTCTCTGAAAAGAAGCTAACAATATGTGTTCCAGTAGCTTTCCAGGTGAAATCAGTTCAGTTTGCAAGTAGAAGAATTGGCAGGAGGACAGGTAAACTTAAAGCTTGTCAGATGTTCAGGTGCTATTCACTGAGAAATGCTCTGGTTTTTTTCTAGTTCATAAACGTTGTTGAATAGGAAAGATACTACCTGTCAAATTTGGCCTCATCAATGCTTCTACAATCTAAATGTTGCACAGTTTAGTGCCCCTTTGCACCTAAAATTTTAACAAATGTATGGAAGAAATTGATGTGATGTTATTGAAAGAATCCATGTCTGTTTACAGTGGTATAACAGTATATTTATTAATTTTCTTAAAATACAGGGTTTTGATCAGAGAGGTGCATAATCAACTGAAGTAACTGTGTATCTTTATCAAGCTATCTGAAATATGAGTTTAAATTCAAAGGAGATTTTAGTAGAGATTCAATAATCTGAAATAACGTGAAGATTCAGAGGTTGATCTGAGCCAGAGTTCAATTTTGAGAGAACAGAATTTAGGCAAGTTTGGGGAATTACAAAGTGTGCCATTTGTTGCCATTGCTACTGCTGTCTTCTGAAAATGATGAAAGATTTAAGATCCTTGAAATTTTAATCACTATGTTGATGTTTGTTTGGAAGGTTAGAGGAAAAAAAGCAAACATTTTCCAAAGAGCTGGACAAAATCAGTCACAAGTTAGGATGTTACACTGGTGGAACAGCCATTATAGCTGTAAGGGCTGACAGCTCAGGTTTTGTGTACTGCAAGGGAGCAGGGTTTATTTGTACTGGGCCTGCGTAGCAAGGATAGGGTTGCCTAACACACAGGAGAAAAAAGCCAGTTTTGTATTTCTTTTACAGTCTGGAAAACAGAACTGCTAACTATACCACATGGCTAGCACCAAAATTTTTGTCAGTAATTTTAAAATAAATAAATAAATAGTGAAACCCCAAAGATACAGTGATCTCCAGTTAAGTAAAATACTTTATTTCCCTTTTGGGAACTTCAAAAAGACCTGGAAGAAGGTTCTAAAGAAAAGATACCGACGATTGGTTAAGGAAACACTACATTCCACTATGTTCCCTTATACTTGCTGTCTTCTGCCCTGCCTAAGGCACAGTCTAGCATGTCTTGAAGCTTTGGAATAGTAAGGAACTTAAACACCATGAAAATGTAAAAGCCTCTGACTTCTTCAGGCTAATGTTCAATTGCAAGTATTATATTGACCTCTTTAGGAAAGAGGAATTCAATGTGTGTGACCAAACCCAATTAATGATGTTTCCACAGAATATTGAGAGCCCAAATTCCAACTGTAGCTTCAAGATCATACAACCACACTGATTGCAATTGGATCAGTGATTTTACTGTTATTGAGTGACTTCTATAGAGCTGTAAAATTCTCACGTTGCCAGCTTGGGGGAAAAAAATGGCCAGAAGCATAACAATTATGTGGCTGTATGAGAGGACTCTTTTATTGCTGTAACTGTTGGACGTGAGTTATGGGGCAAAATATGTTTTCTGTTCTTGGATGGGGTCATCAGATGGATGAGTTCAGGATGTGTGCATATGTGAACCCGCTCAGATTAGTTCTTGAACCTCTGTATTTCTTTTGATTAGTGATCTGCAAGACAACATTAAAATATTACTGATAAATTTTTCAGCTGAGAAAAGGAGCAGAACAGCAACTGATTCAGGGGACAGGCCGAGGAGACAGAGCAGCCTGGGTTTCCTGCTAAGCTTCCTATTTTTCAATAGACCCATTTAGCAAACCAGTGTGCAGGTTCTAGTTACAGATGGATGACTCCTTCCTGGGAATTACTGGCAGTGAAAGAGTGCTTAATAGTTAATCAATTAGATGTGCTTTGACCCTGGACTTGGGACGTATGAATAATAACAGAGAGGTCATTTTATATCTGGAAAGTTTATTAATTTAAGATTAAGAATAAGTAGTTTGGGATTTTTATGCAAGCTCTTTCACTGACTTTAAGTGTGAATTTAGGTTTAGGCTTTGCAAGGAGGTATGTCTTTCCTCTCTGTTTTCAGATGAAGGGGGGTGCAATCTGTATCACTCGTTTGGTCAGAAGTGGTCTTCTGGAGCAAATCTCCTAATTATTCCTAGTTACTGCACTTCAGTAATGCACTGTGTGCTACAGCCACTTACAGGCTTTTTGTGAAATCAGATCAGAGTTAGTTGGCAGTAAATCCCATGAAAAGGATCTAGGATCCTTAGCACCGACTATTTCACTCTGCTTCTTTCTATGTGCAATGTCTACTGAGATAACCCCAGTGATGTGTGCTGCGGGGGATACGGTTAACATCTCAAAAGTGCTGCCCAGCTCCTGTCTTGTGCACAGGTTGCTGCTTCAGTTGCTGTGCAGAGCCACTGCAGTGTTAGTGCTGCCTTGTAGTTAACGACCTACTTGGTGCCCAGTTGCTGCTGAAATCTTAGAGATCTGAAGTGGGATTCTCAAAGTAACTTTACTTCTGCCTCTCTTACAAGTAGGGATTTGCCCTTTAAGTACTCTCAGATTTGAGAGCCCCTAGTGCGTTCTCAATACTGATATTCAAGTTAAGTCCTCTCATACGCAGGTCTCTGCTGAATTGGAGATAACTTTGAGTCAAATGTATATCATTTATGTCCTTGAGTGAGGGAATGCTTGTAGTGAATTGGAACCCTTTGCTAAAAGCCGTTACAGTTTTGCAAATTCTATCATAACATTTCAGCTGTGTATTTTACTCAAGCTCGGCAAAATCAGTTCAGACTCCCTGATCCTGCAAAGTATCCTGCTTTAGGTTCATCTTTGAATTCATTCTGCTGTTTAATGCACATTTTCCTATGGAGCTTTTCCCATTCATGATGTTGGGATTTGGATCAGAAAGAGAGACTGAATAATGTGAGACTTTTAATAATTATTCTTTTCTGACAGAAAGCACAAGTGAGTGCACAACATTTTTGTGCTAATACATACAGATACATACTTGAACTAGTGACCTGCCTATCTGTGGACCTTCCAAAAGGCACCTACTGCTTTTCATAACAAGTTTATTGATGAACAGGAGCCAGAAGAATGCATTCTTGGAGAAGGGAAAGAGTAGGTATATATATCTAGTCTAATTGTACAGAGAGCTGCTCCTTAGCTCATTAGTTTATGCTGGCTAAGGAAGATTCATTAATTTAAGCCATTCCCTAAATGCTTTTCCACTGAGTTATGTGGTTTTTTTTGTGCTTCTTGTTCAGACCAGACTTCCAGAGAAGGTATGAGTTGCAGGATTTCACTTGGAAATTTTAATTTTGTCGTACAGTTGTATAACAAACAACTGTATGAAGAATTGAGGCTCCAGCTGATCTTGGATTACCTTGTGCTTTCTTGAAAGCGTTGCTGTGGGGATAGAAAGAAAAGGAGGAGAAAGACAAAAATTTTCTTTCCACTTTACAAAGTTGAAATAATTTTCCAAAGGCTGTGAACTGGAGCTTGTGGACAGCCAGAAAAATCTCCGCTCTCAAATCTTTTATTTAGAACAATATTCCATGCCTGTTTTAAGCTGTTTTGCAAAGGTTATTTGGCAAGAGACTTCAAATTTCCTCTAGCTTGATTTTCACAGTTCTGTAATGAAGACTTTATTTGGGCATCTGCAGGAGAATGATGTGAAGCCTTTCTGCGGGGGGTATAGGTAGACCCATTGGTGTTTCTAGGAATGGAAATTGCTGCTCTGGCTAACACATTTTTATGCTCAGAGGGAGGCAAACCAGCTCTGCAACAGGCAGTATAAGGGAAAAATGGTTCCAGAATCACAGAACCATCAAAATGGGAAGGGCTTTTGAAAGATTATATGGTCCAACCTCCTGTGGGAAATGGAGCCTAGATAAGACTATCACCTTGTCCAATTGCGTCTCAAAAACCTCCACTGATGGGGACTCCACCATATCCCTTGGGAACTTGTTTCAGGGAATGATTGTTCTCACTGTAATTTCTTTTTTTTATATCAGGATTAAACCTCTCATAGTGCAACAGGTACCCATTGCCCCTTGTCTTCTCCATGTAGCTCCTTGTGAATAGACCCTCCATCCTCTTTGCTGTCTGAGTAGCAGTGTGCTCTGCATTTACAAGCTGTGAACCCTCACAATGTAAAATCTGGTTATGTGGTGGAGCATCATGCTCTGCAGTGCAATGCGGCGGGGTCAAATGGACAAAATATTGATATTTTGAGCCATGAAGCAGTCTGTCATAAGATTCTGATATATAAAAGTCTTCATGAAAATCGCTTGCCTCTTAGACTGTCTATGGGGACAGAGGTGCTGCTCAGTCTGTTACAGGATGAGAGCTTATCTTGCGGCTCTTCATGGAAGATGACTCTTGGCTTACAACACAATATAGTACCCAGTTATCTTGTGTAATTTACTTTGTTTTAACAGTTTAATCTACCTGCATGTCATAGGCAAAGGCTCCTCTCAGGTACTTGTTTTGGGAGAGGAGTGGGCCTCCTTCCCTCCATCCCATTTCCCTATGCTTGCATCCTTGCTGTTCCTTGAGAGCCTTCCTCCATGTGAGGAAGTGTCCCAGGGGCTTATGGTATTGGTGGGGGCAGCTGCCCAGTAAGGAAAGCTAACAAATAACACTGACAACCCTAGTTGTTGGTTTTTTTTTTTCTGAGTTGTTTCTTCTTCTGCTAAGATTACAGTGAACACTTTAAAAAAAAAAGCTAAAAAATGTAAGCACTTCTGTGGATGATTTCATGGGTTTAAATAAAATCTCTTTCACAGAGAACAGCTATATCGAGCATTTTAGTAGTTACTAATAACTGATGTTTTTCTGCCTTCCATTTGCAACTCTTATGCAGCCACTAGAAATGGCATCAGTCTCTTCAGGCTTCTCATTAAAATAAATTAAAAACGTATATATTATTATGCTATAATGACATCATTCTGCAACATATATTTTACATACATCTACTATGTATAAAAACTCATGTAAGTGTCGCTTTTTCTTTAGAGAGCTACTTCCATATAGGGTTCAGAAAGATAGATGTTTCTGTCCAGTAGATGTCTAGTGTTTTTTGTCATTTTAGGATGTTACTTGCTGAGTTTGCTCTGGTACAGAATTTTTGCTTAATGCAACTTTCAACAACCTTACGAGCTCTCAAATGTCTAGTTGAGCTTAGTAATAAGTATTTTGGGGAAATGAATGTGTAAGACGATATGCCATTTAATTGAGGAAACGAGAAGTATAATATTCACTATATATATATATATCTGTCATACTGGGATGACTCAAGTTGGACTTCAGTTAGGAGGCAGGCCCCAATACCGCTGTAAATGTAGCACAAGGATATTTAGTAACTGGGAAGAGATGCCAAAAATTTCCATGCAGAAGTTAGGTAACTGTGGACTTTTAGGAGGCCTGCTTTTCATGATTAAGGTTTAGTACTGAATTTTCATATAGCTTGAACGGATTTTCAAAGGAGTTCTCTGATTTCTGTATGTGTTGGTGATCAATACTTTATACATTAGAACAGGTATTAAAGAGGAATTTTCCTTTGCTGAATCTTCATTCTGTTCCTATGCCACTCAAAACTGAATGGAGGTTTAAATTTTTCACTGTCTCTTTCTAAGGTTTTCTGAAATAAGATCAGGCTTTCTGGCCTTTCTGTAAGTAAAATAAAGTCACACGGTGCATCTGTTGGCTGGGAAGATAAATGGCTTGCTTTGGAGCATCTGAGATCAGCAGGATCTCAGGTGTGATGGGTGGTCATTAGAGAAGGTGTGTCAAGGCTCAAATTAATACAATCCTTTCTCTTTTGGTTGCCTTCACTAGGAAGCTGCTGGAAGAATGCTGTGACCCTGCGCAACTCTTTGCTATGACAAAGCTGAACTCCCCAATGGGAAAGAACCTCTGGTTTGATGGGGAATTTTTGTATTCTGTTACTATCGACAATGCGACTTACTCTCTCTTTCCACAGGTTAGTAACCTTTTTTTCTTCCCAATTTAAGTAATTAATATGCTAAATAGTATCATGGTACAAGTGAGTAGGCTAAATATTCATCAAGAAATTGTATCTTCGTGTCTCAATACAAAACAGCCTCTTCTGCTTTCTTACTTCTTTGTTGTGAAAATCCTAAAATGTTTGTACGCATGTTAATACTTCCCTGGCCACTTTTCAAGCGTGCAGATATTCACAAGGGGTGAAATTGGGCCACCCGTCTTGATGTTTAAAATGCTAAGCTGTGGCTATTTTAGGAAGGCGATTTCTACATTTCAGTCAGTGATCACGCTCCCTGGAAGCATGGTCCCTCATCTAGGATTGCTTCAGATCTATTTAGCTAAGATGTGACATTGCTTTGTGTGAAGGTGTGAGAAGTTACTTCCAAGTTAATGAAATTTATTGATGGCAAGCAATGTGAGCTAATATCAGAAGCCAGCAACTTGACTTTGTTGATTCCTGATGTGTTTTAAGTATTAAAATTGGTTTGTGGTTGTTCAGCAAAGGTATTTTGGGTTAACCCTCAAAACCCCAGCAACGGGCAGAGTTTTTGAGTGCTGGGAATTTGCAATACTGGCCTCAGCTTTTTGTATTTTTAATTACTATGTGAATTGATGTTAAAAAATGAGTTTATTATAGTCAATTTTGCTTGTGGAAGGGGAGATATTTTATGCAGCTACACATTTATAGAAAGACAAACATCTGAACGTATTAATTTACGTGTTATTCTAACTTACCAAATTAAAAGCATAGGTATTTATTAAGCCTCCCAGTCAGTGTTGAGTCATTCACACTGGGCTTTTCTCATTTGTTGTTGTTTCAGATAAACGTGTAGCAGAGTTCTTACTTGTTAAACTCATCCTGCAAATAAAACATCAAAAAGGTAATTAAAAAAAAAAAAAAAAGGCCAGTAGATAAATGACTTAAAATGTTTGTTTTAGAGGAGATAGAATGAGAGGAAAATGCAGACTGGGGAAGAGGACATGGGAGCAGCAGCTTTCTATGTTAAA
>NDXB01003122.1:281142-298056 GCA_002631895.1 Agapornis roseicollis
GAAATAAAAAAAAAAAAAAAAGGCCAGTAGATTAATGACTTCAAATGTTTGTTTTAGTGGAGATAGAATGAGAGGAAAATGCAGACTGGGGAAGAGGACATGGGAGCAGCAGCTTTCTATGTTAAAAAGTCATCTGGAAGGGGGGGTTTTAGAGCTGTGTCTTGTTTAGGCTGCCAGCCTGCCGTCTTGTCACTTGGCTCTGCCTGTTGCAATGAACTGGTTAATGGACTTCTACCTCCCTCAAGCTGCTCCCCAGCTGCAGTGTCCCTGCAAGCTCAGCAAAGTAGATGCTGAAATGTGCATGGCGAGTGTTTTTTTTCTTGCTGTACAGCTGGAAGGGGGCTGCCTGGCTGGAGTGAATTTCAGTCCCTGCCTTTGAGACTGGTAGAAAGTTTGTGGTGTGTCACAGAGAAGCTGCTGTAAATCTTTTTTATGATGGTTAGTAGGATTTGTTGATACAATATTGCACTGATTATTGGAGAAAACTGAAATCTTTGGCAGAGCTGTGAACTTTGTACTAAACAAAGATATTGGCAGTGACTGCTCAAAATGTGTATATCCTTTCCAATGTTTCAGAAAAGCCCCATGTGGGCTGGCATAGTGAGGTCACTATTTTGTGCTGGATTTGGGATTTCAGATTTGGCTTTCTTTGCCACATTGGTGTCCTACTTCCTCTCACAAGGAAGAGCAGAGTACTGGATGGGCTTCTTCAGAGAGGTTAGACAGGAATCATGTTCTTTGGAACTCCAGTGGTTCCCAGGCTTCCAAGTTGACTGGATTAAGATTGAGGATCTGGGGAGCCCTGGGAAGGCACACTGCTGAGAGACAACATGAGCTAAGGACCTGGGACTTCAGTATCCCTTAGGCTTGCCAAGCAGGCTGCAAAGAGGATGGGTAGGTGCACTTGTAGGGGTGGTGGTGGAAAAGGTGAATTTTCATATTGTTCCAAGCTTAGAACAATGCTAGAAAGCAGCTCTAGGACTGGTGCCAGAAGCACTATTCTTTTAATGAATTGACAGGCAGTTAATTTCTGATAAATGCTACTTGCTACTATTCCCTCTTTTCTTGCAAGTACCATTGCTCCTAACTTGATGTGTTATTCCTATGTATTTTGCCCAGAGGAATTTTGTAGACCTTTCTCAGATTACACCCTTCTAGGCTTAAAACCTCAGGAAGATTTATTTGTAGTAAATTCTTAAATGAAGTACTTCTCTACCTCTCTCTTTGTTTCAAGAAAAATACCTACATTTTTCAGTCTTCCACTTTGAAGGATGGTGTCTATTATCTTGCTAGCAACCGGAAAGTGATTTTTGTGAAGATGAATATTCCTTTCAAAAGTATCCAGAAGCTTAAAACCACTCATAAAATATGTGTAATACCCTGAAATGCTCAGGGGAAGTAACAGGAATGTAAAGTCCTGCAGCTATGTTGATATAATCGGGAAAATATTTCCTCCGGAATAAATAAAAAAGGCTCCGTCCACATCAATCTGCTGGACTTAAGCCATTTTGTGCTTGCAGAAGATTTCTCAGTCCTGAGACATTTATTAACTTATGATAAAGTAACTGAACTAAATAACAAAGTTGCTATATTTTATGGCACAGAACTAGCTGGCAGAAGAGAAACTTATACAGAAGTAATCTAAGAATGCCAGAAACTAATATGTAAAATGTCACTTATTTTTTTAATCTGAACAGTGCAAAATAGAATATTTTTTGTTTCTCAGTAATCTGTAGATAAAGCTCTTGCAGCTGGTTCAACATTTTCTAATTGAATGCTTTTTCTATAAAAATGCTATTTCATCAAAAGATAAGTTTAGTATCAGCTCATTGTTTTTTCAGTTTTTCTTTGAAGTGAAAAGGTTTAAAGGTTTTGGTAGTGTTATGGCATTTAATTTTACCATTTTTTGAATGTAATATTTCAACCATGTGTGTGTTTTCTTCATCAGCTCCATTGCTACTTTTTTTTTTTCCCCCTCAGACTCTGCTTGATTATATTCCTCCTCCTTTTATTTTTGTTTAAGTTTTTGGTTGGCCAAGGGATAAATTTGCAGAAGAAAAGAGCTTTATTATGGAAATAGTAATTCAGTGTTTCATTTCAGTTTATGAGAACAAAATTTGAAGTTGCAGAGTTTTTTATGAACCAACAATTCCAGCTACTGGAATCACAGCATGGTTGGAAAGGACTTTAGAGGTCATCTAGTTCAACCCCTCTCCCATGGCTAGGGACATCTTCCATTAGACCAGCTTGCTCAAAGCTCCAAGTGGGTCCTCTTACTCTCCCCTTCTCTGTGTCATTTCCTCCCTGATTTCTAGAATGTATTTTCTTTTTTTTTTTTTTGAGACAGAAATGAAATATCACACAGACTGAACTATTTTTCCCATCTTGGAGAGAAAGTGCTTAGTGGCTCAGTATCAATTCCTAATGGTCAGAAGAAGTCTGGTGCAGGACATGGGTCATCACAGAAAATGGCCTAGCATGCAGTGAGGGTGGGCATCCTGCCTGCATCATCTCCCTTCAGTGTCATTGCCTGGAGTTGGATGATGGAATGCAATTTCAATTAAAGTCAGGCATTTCTTGACAGCAGCTTTGTTTTATTACTTGATGTGATCTACAGCATTACACTATTAGGAGACAAAACGTATAGAGTCTGCATGTAACTGTAGGTATAGTTTAATACTAATAATGAGATATTATTCCTACTGTGTACTTACGACTTTTCTAAAGCATTTCAGGTAGGCATGAAATTTCAGTACTAACCAGTAATTGTGATAGGTGTGTGGGGGCACTGACAGAGATGCAGGTGAACCTACTACAGTTGAGTTTAGCAGCATGGTCAGATAAACCTCTGAATAGCCAGGCTGTCATGTCTTGGATTGACCAGTAAAGGCCATAGGTAACTTACAAATGTATTTCCTTTCCCCTGTGGTCCAACTGTTATACAGAAAATGGATCCGTGTGTTGGTGAATGTTCAAGAGTCCTCTCCCTGACAGAACAGAGATTTACACCTTCCTTGCTCTTCAGCTGTGCGGTTCTGACCCTGTTTCACTATATTAAGGCATGACAGAAGGCATGATTAGCATTTTCCATCCTTTAGAAGGAAAATGACTAGACCATCCTGACTAGAATGGAAGAAACCAGGTTTCTATATATTCCTACAGTAATTTTTAGATGCTATGGGTAAATATGATGTAACTACAGGAATAGCAGGGATGATAACTCAAGACCATGTGAGAGAAATATGAACTAGCACTCATCAGCTTTTGAGTTAGGGCAAAAAACCAAGCCCCAGTTTCAAACATTTTCTAGAATAATTTTGCACTCTTTCCTGTCTTTTTCCTCCTCAGAGCCTCAAAAGCAAGCTTCAGACTATCCTTACTATTAAAGGACAAAAAAATAGAACCACCTTACCCCAGGATTTGCTGTTTATTCAAATAATTGATTTCTGTTGCTTGTTGGCAAAAGCTTATAGCAAGGAAGAACTGAGGTGAATTTCTGAGGCCTCCTTTCCCCTTCCCCAAAAGGTTAAAGAAATAGTTAAATCAAATGGAACTCTTCACTCTGCAATGTAAAGTATTATTTTGGAGGGTAGAAGAGTGAATACATTTCAAAAGATATTTCCAATGTTAAGCTTCAACTTTTTAATTCAACAAAATAACTAACTGAGAAATTTCTGGTTTTATTTCACCAGGAGGTGTTGGACAAATTTGGTACCAGTAAATTATCTGAAATTATTAAAACGTGGCTCCCCAGCTGCTCAAGTCCCTTCTGATGTTTCACTTGCAGAATGCTGTCAGCTAGAAGAATGGCTGCTTGCAATGAGTTTCTCATGAGTAGTCATCTCAAGTTGTGTTTGAGACATCCAATGGAAACAGCTTTAAGCCACAAATAAATCTGGGAAAGCTGGCAGCTGTTTCTGGATACCTTGTAACCAGGAAGAAGGCAGTATTTTTCAGGTTATTAATTAGAGTTTCAATTCTTGTCCTTATATGAATGCAGGGAAAAAGTTCATCTCTCCAACTTTAAGTGTAAGATGTTGTTCTCTGGGTACAAGGGGAATGTTGTATTTGGTAACAGTGAATGATTCTGTGATTTTTATTCAGGGTACCTGTTAGATTCTGGGAACTTGTTTAATTTTTCTTGGTTGCTCATAGCATTCCCCATTTGGCCAGAGATTTTATCATGTCCTTCTCTGATGCTGGTATGTATGCTGTGTCAAAGCATACTCCTTAGTCTTACATCTATAGCCCACAGTTAGTAGAATTTGTATTATTTCAGAGAAAGAATTAAGGTTTGGAAAGGGAGTTCAGTGTAGCATCTGCAGGCTTTTCCCCTTTTTGCATGACAAGGATCACAGGAAAACCATACTCTTCCTGAGGAAGAAAATGACAGTTTAATTCACATAGAAATGAGGTCTAGGAGCAGCAAGTACTGGGAAGGGTTAGATGGAAGAGTGACTGAGGTAGGGTGGAATGTAAAGCTGCAGCTGTGTAAGGAATGTGAACCCCATTAAGATGACAGTGTTAACTTGCTTAGAGCAAATGCTGTGTGTTCTTGGACCAATTTTAGCCTCAGGTGATCCAAAAATCGTGTATAAAATGAGAAACTACCTGAAGAGGGTTAGGATTTGATGGACTGCAGTGCTGCCAGAAGACATGAATTACTGCCTTGGCTGTTGATTTTGGAAGTGCTCTGTTAATTTTTGCTACCAATCTAACTTACCAAAGTACTCTGTTCTCAGTAAAGCTCTATAATTAATAGTTGCTTGGAGATGTAAAGTGAAATATTGGCTGTTATATGTGTCCTGATTTGAAATACAGCAATATGAAATACTACCTATAGAGACCTGAAAAATTGTGCTCTTTTGGACCATGAACGTTCCCTTCAGTCCTGGATAATCTCTAGCCATTGGCATCAGGGTGATTGAGATAAAGAATCTTGCTCAATATTTAGTTAAGTTTACCCTTACCCTCACTTTGATTCCATGCTCACTAATTAAAATTAAACCAGATAGAACATTATTTGTTCTATCTGGTCTGTTAAGCAAAAGCCATAGTCCATCTGAAACTAACCCATATAGACAACAGGAAAACATTCCTGATGGCAAAAATCAAATTTATACTAAAAAAGCTGAGATTCCGTATGTATAGTTTGAAGTAAAGTAGAGGATGGGTAACATGCTCTGTTTGAATTGAGTTAAAGCAGATCAAAGAGTGGCTTACTCTCCCTATTGATAATTGAACGTGTGTTTTTTGTCTCTCTGGGCTTGCTAAAATGTCTGCAACCAGGATGCTTAGCCAGGCTGTCTATGGTGAGCTTGATTTTCTGGAGCTTATCTGCAATAACGGACATGCCGAGTAGGCTTTGTCTCAGTCAGTGCAAATACATAAATAGATGTTGACCTTTCCAAATGTAACAGAGATGAAGGGAAGGACTAGATCTGGCTGCAAAGTGTCAGTTTGGCCCTCAGGCTGAGAAGGAGGAATGGCTGCCTGAACTCAACCTTTCTATTTCAAATCTGAAGTGACTGAACACCCATCACTCTCTTTCCTAGATAACACAAGAGCTGCTCCAAGCACACACTGGTGCCTTTGCCAGACAGACATTTATGCCCTTGGGCCTTAAAAAAGACCCCACAGAACAATTGCACCTTTGTTTAGGATTCTGGGAATAAGAAGGTGTGGAAAAACAAATATGGTCTAGCTCGTGTGTTGCTCTACATACTGAACAGTACTAAAAGAAGTACAAAACTGTGTGGGATTTCAAGAGGATAATTCAGCCATGAGGCTGTTGCAACTTGGCATGATTTTTGTATTTGGAAAGCTCTTCAAAGAGCGTATTTATCCATTTCTGTTGGTACCCAGGATTGTACCGTTACTGACTGGTAAAATGCAAGCCTGTGCATAAAGAAGCTGCTATGTGTGAATACGCCATAGGGCAGCTGAAATTCTTTACCTCAAATAATGTTTTTGATGGTACTTAGAAGTCACAACTGCAAATGTTATGCTGTGGGATTGTAAAGTACAGAGCTTAAAAGCTGAACGTGAAGAGGAAGTGGGCTGTGTGGACAAAGGTGGCCAGAGAGGCTGTGCTACTACCTAGGAATTTTATGGGCATTTTAGTCAATGTTCATCTACTTCACTGTGACATAAAATTGCTGCTTTAGAACCAAGGCATGCTGTAAGCAGAAGAATAATTAAAGGAAGTGGTCACAGATGGGAAACTACAGGAACAGCAAACTTCTGATGGCTACAAGTAACTACAAGGCATATAAGCTGCCTGGCTGAGGATATAAAAATAGAAGTAAGAGTGGGTTCTATTCTGCCCAAAGGCAACACAATTAGGGGTTTTTTTGTTATTTTATTGCAGCTTTATATAGCTGGTAAGATGCTAAAAGAAGGTTCTTTCTCCATGCAAGGTTTTTCTGGCAGTGATCTCATTCATATACCAAGACTTCCACCTGCAGGTGCAATGAGACCTTTGCTTCTTTGGAAGTTAGTGTCTAAATCTTGTATAAACTTTTATCGTTTACATCTTAGTTTACAACTATTAGCCTTTCTTATTATTTATTAATTTTATTATTAAAAGTAATCTTGTTCAATTTCATTGACTTTTTACTGTATATGTGACTATATATTCAGTGAATAGATTGCATTATACTGCTGAATTCAGTAGTTAAGCTTTTTTTGTGATATACTTCTAAAGTAGGCTTAATACTGGTATTGGCTTATTTGAGGCTTAGGTTTGGTTCCATTTCATGCCCAGCACTTACCACTTGGTGGAACAATGACTGGGAATTGATGAAATACTACTTACAGTTTTGTTTCTTGATATGGCTCATGTAAATTTTAGTGGAGTGCGTCAGGGTATCAGATTATGTTCAGAAAGTATTTCATCTGCACAAAAGATGCAGTCCTCCCCCTTCTCCCAGGTATTCCTAAATACATGCAGAAGTGTGGCTTAGCACAGTCTTCAGTTCTGAAGAAAGTCAGGGAAGTTTATACCATTGCAGAAGCTATTAAGAAGAGGCATTAGTGTTACAAATCTTGTAGGAGGATTATATAGTGACATTCAAGAGATCTTTTATGTCTTCTTGCTTAAGGGGGAGTCTAAGCCCAGCTTTACATTTAATGGCAAATCTGCTGTATTACAGTTCAGGAGTTGGCTTATGTAGCCAGGCACGGTTGATTTAGAGTCCTAATCACCTGATAAGGTATGGAGGGGAAGGGTTGTGGTTCTTTTCTAGAACAACTGAATGGCTCCCATTAGGCAGTCATTGGCTTTCAAATGACATTTTGGACATTGGGAAAATAACACAGTACTGTGGTTTTCTCATATCAGGATTCACCAGATAAATCCTGTGAGGCTGGATGTGTAGGTGAAGTAACATCTAACTTGCTGTTGCTTAGATCAAGAATCCAGGCTGTTTTTTTCCTTCTTGACCAACAAAGCCTATGCTTTTTCAAAGTTTTTGAGGACAAACTTGACAAACCTGTGCTGTAGATTTTCTGCTGGCTGGTAACTACCAATCTGAGGTGAGTGTTCTGTGTGTGGCAGCTAAAATGGTAGTCTGTAGTGCTGGGCAAAAGCAAGACAAGTGAAAGCACTGGTGTTTCCAGATGAAATGAGTCGGGATATGACATATAAGAGCCTTGTGTCCCAAATGCAGAAAGGAATAGTTCTTTCTGTTGTGGTTATGGTATCTTCTACTTTTTAAATTTACTTTTTAAAGATACTTTTAGACACTAACGTGAATGATGGGCATTTGGGGTTGGTGACAGTTGGCAGTGCTAGTCTAGATATGTTGTAGAGAAGAACAACTTACATATATACATACCTGGCTTTGCAAGTGATTTGAAAGAAGAATATGTAAGCCCAAGACCATGGCTTAAATTCACTGGTCTTCACCCAGTCCAGGAATACCAGAAAGACTGCTGCAGACATTTGCAGGATGATTTCGTGTAGAGTACATTATTGCTAGCATGATTCTGCACAAATTCCTAGGTAAGCCCTGGATCTATAAGCTGAAAGTCAGTTATAAAATCTGTAATCAGGGTTAGTGTTTTTCTCAGTGTAAAATGTACTAGACTAATGGTCTCCGGTTTCAGAAGGTTCAGATGAAACACACCGGGTGATCATTAGATCAGGAGGAAATGACCTGAATTATATCCTAAATACTAGTTCTGTGAGACCTGAAATGTTTTCTAGGAACTCCCAAGTCATGCAGATGCATTCAGTTACCTTCATTCTCTGGTGTGGGAATTGCATGACAGGCGAAGAACAAAAAACCATATGTGATGGTTGTGATGGGGGGGGGGGAGGGGGGAGGCTTTTCCTTTTGCCCAGAGAATATGCCTTTNATGCATTCAGTTACCTTCATTCTCTGGTGTGGGAATTGCATGACAGGCGAAGAACAAAAAACCATATGTGATGGTTGTGATGGGGGGGGGGGAGGGTGGAGGCTTTTCCTTTTGCCCAGAGAATATGCCTTTATTAGGAAGGGGACAGAGAAGTTTTCTGTATGAGTAAATTATCCGCCATTGTGTGAAGGGGTAATGGTTGTGATCTCAACAGCCTGATGTGAAACAGCTCTTGGAAGTCAAATGTCTTAATATTAACATAGCACCTTGTCCACCTGCTGCTGCCCTAACTAGTCTTCCGAGCCTAGAGCCTATGGCTATGGTGAATGAATGAAGGGCGTAATTCCTCACATCCTGTGCTTGAAAAGTATGTGCTTCGGATTTTGTTTTAAGACAAGGTCTAGGTTCACAGAACAACTTAAGCACAGGTGTATTGCATTGAAATGCAAGAGTGTTGCTGTCTGGTGCTGATGGGTCAGATAGGGATAAATGTACTAACTAATGACCAATTTGTCATGCATATAGCATCTCCTTACTTATGGCTCTGTGGGGTATGACCAAAGTGTTTGCAACCTATTAAGTCACATGGTAATGAGGCTTTCCTGCAGGGACCAAAGGAAAGAAGTCAGTGCAGTGAAGGTGGTAGTGGTGATACTAACACTACTTCAACCTTTGGTGGTATTGCATGGGCAGGCAGCTCCCTCAGAGATTCCCTCCTCACTTATCTTTACTATATCATCTCACTGATTTAGTTGCAGCTACTTGCAACAAAAGTTGCAACATGTCAAAGCTAACTACAAATGTATGCTGGGGGATTCCTGAGAGCTACATGCGGTGATTTGAAATATGCTTGTTAGCTCCATCCTCTGCTTGCTGAACTTGGGTAGGAAGCACCAGTTACAAAAGAACAAGGGTCTCAGTTGTAGCCACTCAATTTAGCAACACTGAATCAAAATCAGCACCTATTTTCACACAGTTCCCTTCTCACAAAGCAATATATTCAATCACACCACATAATTCAGAAGTACAGCACTATTTCTGATTTTACTTTTACAAACCCAGGCTTTTAAGGGGAAAAGCCTTGCATCTTCATATGGGGATCCACTATGCAGTGCTGCACCAAAATACAGGGGCACTGTCAGCTCATTCTGATGAGATCGATGAAACCTGGGCAAAGTCATTGTCTGGAGGGGATACTCGGAGGCTGCTGCCCTCTTGCTTTTGCCCCATGGCAGACAGCTCTACCTGGGATGTATCCAATGCATTTAATAATTTTTCACAGCTTTCAGTAATGGAAGTTCTACAGCCCACTAGACAGTCTATTCTAGTACTTTGCTATCCTTATGTATACGATCCTGACATCTAACTTAAAATTCCCTCTTGGCTGTAATTCAAGAGGTTTTTTTTCTTATCTTTTCCACATATGACTGCTATCAAGTCTCCTCACAGTCTTTTTTCTCTAGGCTAAACAACCACAACTCTTTTAATCAGATAATATTTCTAAACCTCTGAATGTTTTTGTTTTTCTAATAGTCTGCAAGGAAGATATGCGATAATTAACCATGTGGTGCCCTCAGAAATATATCCTCAGACTTTCTCTTTGGAGATGATACAAACCATCAATGCATATCCTCTGAAAGGCACCTTTCTGCTTGAACAACCTTGTATTTAGTGTTGCTGATTATTCCTGTAGCCAGGATCCAGTAGTGACTGGATGTCACTACTAATGAAGTGTCCCAACATACATGCTCATCTCTTTTCTCTGGTAATGAGGACTGACCAGAGACAGAGCTCAGGGATCTTCTCCTTTCTGGGATGAGGTCTTTGTGTGCTGTAGTCTGCTTCAGCTAATTTCTCCCAACTGTCTGTCTCAGTAGATTGAAAGTACTTTTTGTAGCTGGAGAGACAGAGGGACAGTTGCCAGCGGTGAGTTCCCTCTCCAGGAGTCACAGTGAAGGCTACATGGTGTTACTATTGTATGTCTTACTTCTCAGTGTATAGAGCCAAGCTGAATTACACCTGTCTGCAGGACATGAAATAATACCATGCAATGCTTTCTCTCTGTGGATTTTAATGAGATTGTGAGCATGACACAAATGTAAAACAGGAATGTATAGCGTATTCTATTTTTTAGGCTGGCTAATCTATTTGTAAGCTAATTCATTAATAGACATTCCTCCATATGGACCATCTCCAGCCCTTTCCTCAATCTAAAACCCACTGGCTTGTCTCACTTCCCTTCTCTTGCAGCAGGGTTTGATGAATGCATAGTGTAGCTTGCTAATCAGGAGCAATACTGCAAAGGTAAGTGATGGACCTAGCTTAATAGGAGACAGTTTAGGTGAAAGGAGACAATAAATGCAAAGGCTACCCAGACCTATTCTGTGGTCCATTGTTGTGCCAGAAGAAGAAATGAGGAATCCTTGGTATGATTACGATGCTCTTTGTGACAATTCCTTCAAGCACTTTACAGTCAATCACATTCAGTGTTACTGTGTTACTGCATTACTGCACAGCTAAATCTATACATAGAAATCTCTGGAGACAATTAAAATGGGGGTTTCTGCATGGGGAGTGTTTAGGGAAGAAACACTGCAAAAACCCTTTTTTCTATACAGTAAACAGATAGAGATACTGAACCACACTATTCCTTTTGCTTCAGAGACAAAAAGTTGGAAGAGACCTAGAGAGCCCTTGTGATATTCTGGGCAATATATGAAAAGCCAGGAGCTCTTCTTTAGCCTAAGGTATCAAACAAGGCCTTTGAAAAGCAGGACTAGCTCATTTAAGCTCATCATCGTATTAAAATGGAGTCATCCGTGATTTTGTTGGCTTTATTTTTAATTTAGTTTTTGAGTGGTGCAGAGATCCTTGGCATGAGACACAATGAAAGAAGTGAGATAACTGGTGTCCTCATTTCCTTGTGCAGTAATGGGAATCTTAATTTCTGCAGCTTTTCCTGAGTGAGGATCAGGTACTATTCTCCTCAGGTACAAATTTACCACAAATTGGCATCAGGATGCCTAGATAGCCCCTGTGTTTTGGGACTTTCAAATTGAGTATCTGGTTACTTGAAATATATATTTGAGAATAGACTGTTTGAGAGATGAGGAAGTTGTAGAGAAAACTTTGTAGTGATAATTAGCAATGATGGTTTCTTTTTATCTAGCCCAATTAGGCTCTTGTAAGGCTGAATACTTTTCTGAAACCAAACCTGCTGTCGTGTGAAGCCTACAAAACAAATAACTTTTCCAGTCAAGTTTAGAAACTTGGTTTTTGTGATTTTAAAGGGTCTTCTTTTATTTGAGATGGAAAATGTTAGAATGGCAAAGTTAGAAAGTGTTTGGTATGGTTCTATTCCCATGTAAATTATGTTCTTCCTGTTAGCTTCATTGCTAGCATTTTTATCCTGCAAAGAAGGTAGCTGTGGAACTCCTCATCCACAGTAATTAGGTATGCAAGAGATAATAACTGATTTTATTTTTTTATACATAAGCTTTTGCCCCTTATTTTATTTTTTCCAAATACTCTGAAGTTCGATACACCAGTTACCTCCATTCAGTATTATTCTTGTTGACCGTATAAACTTAACTTTCACACTGATTTACTTTGTAAAATGCATGTTAATAAGGACATCCCTATTGTCCTGCCTCCTTTCAATTGCCTACTTGTGAGTACTGCTGAGTCTGTACTTTATAGAACTTTGCACTTTATTCTCTTTGCCACCTTTAGTTGAGGGTAATATTTGTATAGGGTGAAGTAACCTGCAAGCCCAGCTTTACCTGGCAGGGGCTCTGAATGATGTGTGTTACTGACTCAGGTTTGGTGATTCCACTGAAGTGCTGAAGGGAGCTGGAGTGGAGGAGATTAGTGTAATAGGCTGTCCATGAGTATAGCTCTATCGAGTCATTTAACTCACACATATTTACACAAATGTGAGCTTGTAAAAATGGCACCTTTTGATTCAACAGAGCTGCCCCCTTCTTTCATATCTTCAAGGTTTATCTTCCCCCTGACAAAAGCAAGTTTTTATTCCTGTCATTCCTTCTGAGTGCATTCAACTACAGAAAAGCATATCAGATTATGGGTTGTTGCCTTGCTCCTAACTAGCCTTGCCAGCTTAATAGGGTTTTTATCATACGTTTGTCTAGTGCTAAAGTTTTACATGACGCTGTTACCCTTGCTTCTCCATGGAGCTGACAATGTACAAGGCAGATCAAAGTCAAACCTGATTTAAGAGACCTAACAGGGTCTTGATTTCAGAAATTACATATTTTCATGATAGGCACTTTCTCTTTACATCTGTCAGAGCAAAACTCTAGCTTGTCTTTTGAGACAGGAACTTTCCATGCCAAAGCTGAAATTTGAGCTGGTGTGAAAAAAATGTAAAAACCAGAGTAAATATAGCTTTTGTCTGATAGATATATTTACCTTCTGTATTATCAAAATATCTGATTGTGAGGCGAACTAGTGCGTGCACTATACTATAGATGTGTTTGTGGATAATCCTATTACAGGTAAGAGGGTGAGAATAAATATTTTTCAAAACTTGCTCATTCCAGTGTACTTTTTGTGTTGCTTTTTGTCAAAGACATCTGCTGTCTACAGTATCCCAGCATCCTTCTCTATGATAGAGACGACTTTTATTGTCTTTCCTGCTCCATGGTACAAGTTAATCCAGGCACAAGAAGCTGAGCCTTAGGTTTGAGTGTTCAGAGGGAGCCTAGTTCACTACTTCTTAACATCTGAGTAACTCAGCCTGTTTTTCTTCTGGGTTCTAGCCCATGCACCCTGTACTGAGCCATTCCTGATAGCTCCCCAGTCTGCCATTTCAGTTCTTTATCATGCTTTTCTGACCATGTTTTTGTGGCTCTTAGATTTCCCCTAGGTAGTCTCCAGCCCTCCTCACCTGCTGCTGTTATTCTTCAGTCTTTCTTGGTGTCTTTTTCTAGCTGGTCTTTTAATCATAGTTAGGGGGTCAATTGACTCCCCAGTTGACACTTTCTGGGCTGCTGTCAAATTGCATGGAGTTCATGGATCTTAATAATAGACTCTAGAGACAGAGAGTTGTTGCAGCAATAAAGATGAGGAGCATGAATCTCATTTTGCATCTGTTTCACAGCAGCATAACTCCTTGGCCTCTCTGCTTTATCCTTCTGTGGGGATTTGAATCCTGCATAAAGATGAGACAACCCCCTTTCACCTAAGTGCTACTCCATTAGTCTGACTGACACTGTGGTAGTTAGCACACCTGGAGTGAAATTCAAAGTGTTCTAGAAATGAATTACAGGTTTTTATCACAATTTTTCAACTGTAAAATGATTTGTTGATGAGTCATGTCAGGTAGGAGTTGCAGTTGCTTCTCTGTGCCTATTTTTCTGTTGTCTGGATGTCTTTGTTTCTCCTGTAGTAATACTGTGTAGTAATGTTCTCCTATTATTCTGATGGCTTTATTGTGGCTTTGAAGGTATAAGAACACAGATAAACCAAACTTTGTGAGGAGAGGTAATAGTGTTTATCTAAAGCAACTTAAGCTTAGATCTTAGGTTTTACTGCTGTCTGTTTTATGGATGAGGAAACAAGCAGTTACCTAAGTTGATGAGGTTATTAGCAGAACCTAGAGCAGAACTTCAGTTTGTTGAACATATATGAATATATGATGTATGCTATATGGTTGGTTTGCTATGTCCAGAGGAAAGAGTGCACAACTCTTAAAGGTTTTGAATGTTTGTATGAGGTTTTGGTGCATTTTGTGTTTGCCTGATCTAAGCTACTGAGCTTCCAGTCTTGTTCAGTAAAACTCAGTGGTGAAAGAGGATTAGAGAAGGTTCATTGGCCTGAAAAGGTCTTTTTTTCTCTTTCAAATTGGTGGATTTTAAGCACATACCCAGTGCTTGATGCACTAACTTCTGAAGTGTAACTGGCTAGTTGCTACATTTCATCAAGCGATGTAAAGTCAGAACAGGCAGGGCACTTACTAATCACAGACAATATAAGCTGAAATGATAATTCTGCAGAAGGACTACACATGCAATCAGGAGTTTTGATTAGTTGGGGTTTACCTAACTTCAACTGGGTCTTGCTTTTCTTTAATCCTCCACAATTAGAATCTTGTTGCTCTTACTTACTTTGTGAATTTTCTTGCAGTGTGAAATTCTTCTTTAAGGCATTGCACTGTTTTTCTAATGATGTTTTTCTTGCACATGTGAACATGCAGCATCCCCTCTTGTTAGCTGTCTCCCCAACCCATTATTTAAGAGTATAGGCGCCTTATTAATTCCTTTCTTTGCTCTCTCTGTTTCTGTGTGATTTTTTTTTTTTTTTTAAATCATTTTAGATCACAAAAAGACCCCGATTCCATTCTCAATTAACATATTGTGATGACATTTGTCTGTGGCAGTTTAAAGTTAATTAAGTATTATTTTAACTTGCTACAGATTTTTTGGAAACCATATCAAACTATTTTGTTAAATATCACGTTGCCAGGCCAGTTACAGGTTATTTTTTTATGCTTTTACACTTTTTAGTCTTAAAACTGGAATACATACAGGAAATCTAAGATGTGCCACATTCCTAATTTTATAGCAATCCAAATCAGTCTCTTAACATGCCTTTTACCTAGATGTAAATTGAAGAAGTTCCTCCCATCTTCTGGCAAATAGGTCAACATTCCATTTACTGTTGTACTTTCAGGGAAGCTAAACACATTATAACTTGCAAAAACATGACAGGTATGTGTGTGGCTTTGATGAGTGGCCAGAATTCATGGATTTTTTCTTTTAGGAAGCAATTTCTCTGAAATTATGCTTTCAGGGTCTTTTTCATTTCACTAACATACACCTAACTACCATTTATTGGCAGTGCACTCTGCATTTGTGTCAGGAGGAGTAAATTTAAACCCCATGGTTTCATACTTTAAAAATTGTCTTTTGATTGCCATATCTTTATGTTTTGCTTTCAACAGATGTCTAGCTACTTAGTTAAGAGGGAAAAAAGCTGTCTCTGCAAAAATGATGAGCTCAGGAAAAAAGATTTTTTTACTTTGGTGGCGTGTTAAGAGCAATTTACACTGTGCATTGGTATTCTTCCCACTTCTTTGGAACTTGTCAGGAACCATTTGTGACAGTTTCATTTGAATGGGGAACAGGAATCTTAATTTGAGGGAAGGAACAGAAAATAAATCAGTTACAATGGAGGCTGTATTGCAGCCTATAGGCTCTCTGGAGTTTGGAATCCCCATTGCCTGTGTTTGGAGTGCCATGGAAAGGCTGCTTGCAGATCAGATTCCAAACATATGTATGATGATCATTATTATTCTACCTGATACACTTAACTTCTTTCCTTGGATATTTTGACACTGACAGATGCAAAGTGCTCTGTGTCATTTTCTCCTGTGCAGGAGGCTTAAAGGTAGTGGGAACCCTTACGACTGGACCCGACCTCAAGCTGTATGGCTGCATCTGGTGATTTCACAGTCATGGTGCTTCAACTGCAGCATGTTAGTGTTACAAGGCTGAAGTTACCCTGCTACAGCACAGTTCCTGCTTCTGGATACAAAGGATTCTTTATGCAGGAGCATATATCATACTCCACTAATGAGTTCCAGTAACCATCCAAAGTATATCTTATTTCCACCATCTCCAGAAGTATAAATGTGGGAATAGAACTGCCAACTTTGCCTGTCAAACTGCAATACCAAAATACATCACTATAGCTTAGGATATTGATTTTCAGAACACTTGCTACCTAGGCCTACAATGCAGACAAGATGCATAAAATATATTACCCTACCAAATCATTGAAATGCATGAACAATCAAACCAGAAATAAAATAAAACACACATCCTGATTGCAGTGAGAATAATGACACATACTAGCCATTATCCTAAATTTAAAATTCACTCTAGAAAATACATATTTTTATGGAGAAAACGTTTTAATTTCTATCTTCATGGCTGACTGGGCTGTTAATTGAATGATTGAGTTTTACTGTTGTTTTTTAGGTTCTTTAAAGCACTGCTTTGGGTGTGCAAGCAGATATAAATTACATCAGTGTTTGGAGACAATGAAAGTCAGGATCTCTTGGGTATCCAATCAGCTGTGTAGGATATTGCCTCATCTGCTGGGTCAACAATGAGAGTTTGCAGTTCTGTTATGTTTTGCAAAATCATTGCAATATTCTTTTCGTTCATTTTATGGAGCTTTTTTTTAAAACTTGATTCATTATAATTTTCCCTATTTAATGCTTATTCTAAGCCATTACAGCCTGCAATTGCATTTTTGTCATTATGCTAGGTATATGGATGTGATACATATGAATATAAAATTGCATCATTCAGCAGTTTGGAAGTTACTGCCAATATTGTACCTACTGATGAAATCTCTGTTGAAAACTCGTTGTGTTACAGGTTAATATTTTTTCACATATGCTTGTGCTTCTGGTTAGAATGACAGGTTCTTCTATCTGACTGGTGAGTGAACTTTTGCATTAGAGGTTGTCCTGGGTTCAGCAGTTGCAGTCAGTTTTTCTTCTCTTTAGTAGCTGGTGTTTTG
>NDXB01003123.1:17974-35786 GCA_002631895.1 Agapornis roseicollis
TTGGATCAAGTCCAGAGGAGGGCCACGAAGATGATCAGGGGACTGGAGCATCTCCCATACGAGGACAGGTTGAGAAAGTTGGGACTGTTTAGCCTGGGGAAGAGAAGACTGCATGGAGACCTCATAGCAGACTTCCAGTAGCTGAAGGGGGCCTATAGGGATGGTACAGAGGGACTCTTCATTAGGGACTGTAGTGACAGCTCAAGGGGTAATGGGTTCAAACTTAAACAGGAGAGATTTAGATTGGATATAAGGAAGAAATTCTTTACTGTTAGGGTGGTGAGGCACTGGAATGGGTTGCCCAGGGAGGTTGTGAGTGCTCCATCCCTGGCAGCGTTCAAGGCCAGACTGGATGAAGCATTGGGTGGCATGGTTTAGTGTGAGGTGTCCCTGCTTATGGCAGGGGGGTTGGAACTAGATGATCTTGAGGTCATTCCAACCCTAACTATTCTATGATTCTATGAATGTCTGAACTGAGTAAGCTGAAAGCCTGCACCACAGTGCAAGCCTAATTGTTGCAGTTTGTACTGTACAGCTGCAACCATTTTAGAGAAGGACAAAATTAAGCAAGAGTAGTTAAACTTGTTTCACCTAATTAATGTTTATACAAATCTAATTGTATAAAGTCCTGACCATTTTTCTTCTAGAATTAACCTTTAAACTGATCACTGCCTACAAGCAATACTGACATTAAGCTCATACCACAACTTCCAGAGATTAATTAAAAACATTATGGGCCCATATGACCATTGAAAAACTACCAGAACTGCTGGGAGTAAGATAGCAACTTACCGGTGATATAACAACATGAGAAATAAAATCTCAGACAACCCCTTGCTACATGCAGGGACACCTTCCACTACACCAGGTTGATCAAAGCTGTGTCTAACCTGGCCTTGAACATTTCCAGGGATGGGACAGCCACAGCTCAGGGAAAAAGATGACACCACAGGGTCTGCAACACACACACGATCCTGCAGACTTGCTTAATGTCTTCTCCTGAAAACACACTGGTGTGCATGTGTGCAAGAGACTGAACTGAAATCAGAATCTACCATCCATTGTCTTAAAAGATTGATATGAGATGCTGAGATAGGACTCCACCATCCATTGTCCGAGAGATGGGTGGGAGGAGCCAAGACTCCTCCATCCGTTATCTCAAGGACTGGTGTGAGGAATTCCTGTCCATTATTCTCAAGGACTGCTGACAGACATGCAGTTGAAGAGCTGGCTGCAAGACCAGCAAAAATGGATGCACATGATTCACAAGGAATGTGCATTACATGACATTAAGAACAGAGGTACTCTCCCCAGCACATAATAAAAGGAGGAAAAAGGTAATCATCATGGTGAACACCTACCATCACTGATGACTACAGATCCTGGGTGGCACCTTCCAAAGATGACAACTACAGACCATGGGGACAACTATCTGTCTGCACTCTGAATGATTAATTAATTTCTATCTTTTTTCTAATCTGTCCTATTTTCTTTTAATATTTTTAATTTTTATAGTTGTCTTTTTATAATTAAACAAACTGATTGATTGCTGTACTTGACCTCATTTATGTTTTAATTTCACCCTGGGATCACATATGAAATATTTCCAACACTGACTTTTTTTCCATTCGGACCCTGACAATGTGTCTAGTTACACAGAAGAGGCAGATTTGCCTTGAGAAAGAAGTCATAGCAGCATACAGTTTTTTGGGGTAAACAGCATGTTGTACTAAATGGCATCAATACAGCTAAGCTTGAAACCAGGCATATAATCTGTATCAAGCTTAGAATTTTCACATCATTTAGACCCTGCTCTTGTTCAAATACTACTTGGAAAAGTATTTGAAGTTGTCTGTGGAGGTTTGTAGCTTCTAGTTTTCACTTTTTCAAGACTCAAGTTCACTTTAGAATTTGAAAAATTCCATTTTATAAAAACAGGAAAATATCAACCAAAAAAAAACCCTGAAATGTAATTTCAATAGATGAATTTTTCTATAGCATGTCAACCACAGTAGTCTACTACCAATATATCATTGAATAAAGTAACAAATAAAGTCAAACTTTATAGTGCCTTTTGCACATGTTTAGCCTTCTCCCATCCCCCCTCTCTCCTCATATTTGAAACAAGGATAATGCTTACTTCATAAGACTACTACAGAAATACAAAAAAATCTAATAAAAGTATTATTTCCTTCTGAACTCGTTTAGCTACATGTTCATCACACAACTGATGCTTAGCCTAGACTGCTCAGCATTACAGAAGTCACTCATAATACAAAACACATACACACACATAGCTGTTCAACAAGTTCAATACCTTAGAATATTAGGTATTCTAAGGACATATGAAGACAGGCTGAGCAAGTTGGGGCTGTTCAGCCTGGAGAAGAGAAGTCTGCATGGAGACCTCATAGCAGCCTTCCAGTATCTGAAAGGAGCCTACAAGGATTCTGGGGAAGGACTCTTCATTAAGGACTGTGTCAACAAAACAAGGGGCAATAGACTCAAACTAAAAATAGGGAAGTTCAGGTTAGATACAAGGAAGATGCTCTTTACTATGAGGATGGTAAGGCACTGGAACAGGTTGCCCAAGGAAGTGGTATCTCTGGCAGTGTTCAAGGCCAGGATGAACAGAGCCTTGGAAGACACTGTCTAGTGTAAGACATCCCTATCAATGGCAGGCAGGTTGGAACTAGGTGATCTTAAGGTCCCTTCCAGCCCTAACCATTCTATGATTCTATGACATTTGTGATTAGTCCCATATTTGGGTGGAAACACAGAATAAAATGCTGCATGCCTGGTATGTCTGAGCAAAAGCCAAATAGACAAAAAACAAACCTCATACCACAAACACCCTGGGGAAATCTTTGTTCATTTCAATACTTGTTCAGTCAGCTGTCTCCATGAATGACAAGGTTTTATCTCTAATGTGAATGGCTTTGAAGGCTACTCGCATTATCCATTCTTCAGCAGCTGCTGCCAAAACCACAGGGTTGCAAACTTATAATTAAATCCAGCTGCCACTACTGTGAGTTCAGTTATATCGAAGTGAGCAGCAATGCCTTGTGGTTGCTGGCAAGATTCTGTCTCAATTTCTAGACAATGTAATTAACTCTTTTGCCCCTTTTAGATGAAATAAACATCAGCATTGAAGAACGCTGTTAAATGACTGTAAAGTAGTATTTATATTGAAGTCTGTTGCAGTTATCACACCTGAGAAAACAAATTTCTAGGTGGATGATGGCTAAAAACAAATAGCTGTTTCCTTGAAAGTGCTGAGAGGACACCAAGAAGACATGAGGCACAGGGTGGAAGGAATTCTGCGTAGAAAGGAGGTATAACAAGATACAAATTAACAGATCTTTTCTTCAACTTTAAAACACAAACTCTAAAATAAAGCAAACATCAATACCCAGCTTGAGAGAATTGTAAGCAAGGGCTGGAAAGGAACCAGAAAAGGAACAACAGGCCTTCCTTTAACAGTAAGACCATTTCTTAAAAGTCATTGTGTCTTAAATCAGACTTAGAGATACAGCGTAACTGGGTAGCTGCATATGCACAATTCCAGAAGTATAGCTTTTTCCTTCTACAGTCAAAAATTGTTCGTATCCACATGTTAAAGTGTTTAGGCCAGCAAAAATAATTAGCAACCTAAATTTGACTCTCAGTCATAACCCCTGAAGTGCTGCTCAAGAAGCTTCCACTTCCTCACTTCTGTAAGAAACGTTGCAATGGCAGTGCCTCAAGAACATTCCATGGGAGTAAAAGCAATCAGCAACAACATGCTAGAGTAATGCTGCTGAAGTAGAAAGTGACAGTCAATCGAGCTGGCTTTGTAAAGAGTTCTCATTATTTGTACCTCTTTGGAAACACATGACAGTGCAATCACTTCCAAGGATGGGTAAGGTAACACAACCAAAGACAGAAGTGCCTGACCTATGACTCCAAGCACAAGAAGGTTAAAGAAAGGTGAGAGCTATCTGTTGAGATAAGAATGAGATGCATAGCAACAATCTCTGATGGATATTCTGCCAAATCAGTTAAAACCCTAGGTTACCTAGGTAATTTCAATACAGGGGTTACCTACAGATCTACACAAAAACTGCATTAACTAAGTGCTGGGAAAAGTCTAGCCACAGTACCACAGGCTATTTAAACTCACCTTGACCTAATTGACTGTGATCTAGCTCAGATATCTCTGCACTGCATTCAAGCAGACAGGCTGAAAACCCAAACAAATTTGCCCATGGTCACAGAGACCTGTAGGAGTCATGAAATAGAATCCAGATGTTTCTAGAGACTCAAGGTCTGCTCACCTGCCTTTTGATAGGGGGGGAAACAAAATGTACCTGCAAGTATCTCTGTGCTATGTTCACCTTTTCTCTGGTTTACTATCACATTTCCTGAACCAACATCAAACAAATGCTAGTAGCCAGAAAGCAAGTTTTCTTCCATTACTTTTTCTACAAAGGAAAAAGTAAAGAGCCTTTTGTACCAAACACAGTAAGAATGAATATGCTCTCAAGTGGTTATTCTTAGGTTCATTTACTTCTAACATATTTGTTTGCTGTTTCACTCCTGTCATCTGTCTACCTGTCACTTTGTACTNCTGCTCACCTGCCTTTTGGATAGGGGGGGAAACAAAATGTACCTGCAAGTATCTCTGTGCTATGTTCACCTTTTCTCTGGTTTACTATCACATTTCCTGAACCAACATCAAACAAATGCTAGTAGCCAGAAAGCAAGTTTTCTTCCATTACTTTTTCTACAAAGGAAAAAGTAAAGAGCCTTTTGTACCAAACACAGTAAGAATGAATATGCTCTCAAGTGGTTATTCTTAGGTTCATTTACTTCTAACATATTTGTTTGCTGTTTCACTCCTGTCATCTGTCTACCTGTCACTTTGTACTAATGGCTGTGAAGCCCAGGCACTCAAAAGCATTTCAGCAAGATGGGCTGATTATTATATCCTGTCATATCTAGGCGAGAGCCAGGCTCGATTTTTAAATCAGTGTTTTACCATTCCCATATTAAAGTGAAAAACCTTTTATTCCTCCTAGCCTTTCAGTGGCTACTTAAAAGAGCTTTTTGATCTGCTCACCAATGCTGAAAGGTGTTAGTACAGATGATGCTGGCAAAAACTGTGTGTCAAGAGGGAATCGAACACAGGGGAATGGCCAGAGAAGAAAGAATGGAAAGTCTGAAGAAGCTATGATTTTGGGTTGGTTTTTTTTGAATCCTTCATAGGATCTTGCTTGATAAAATAGAAACTGGAAATAATCTCTGAATCAGCTGTTACTGATCATTAGGGCAACTAATGCCATTAATCTAACTTTTTTCTTGAGATTATATACAGCTTGAACCTTTTGCAGTGTTTTGTGCACTATGTTTGTCTTTTGCAAGTCTCTGCATAGAAGAACTGCATAGTAGAATATTCAACTCATCTTTTCCAGGAGTTTCTCATCAGCTCCAGCTCTGTGACATTTTATATTTAGGTCCAACATTTGATTTGTATTAATTTGTGACTATATATGTCTGTAATTTATTATTCAAATCACAGTCTCTTTTAAGTGTCAGGATACCCATCAGTTGCCATCAGAGTGCAGAATACAGGTTAGACAGATTAGAGAAAGGTGTATTACCATGAGACCAAACCCAGAAGGCATTATTCAATGACAGCAGACAAGTGTTTTGATAGAACTACATGTAGAGGTTGGAATTCTCATAGAAATGGATTTGTGTTTTGCTTTTTTATTTATTTATTTATTTGGTTGGTTTGTTTGCTGGGTTTTTTGTTTGCTTGTTTAAATACTTACAATACTTTGTTGGTTCGGGGTTTTTTTTGTTTGTTTGATTTCTTGCTTTTTCTTTTAAAACATTTAAGAATCTAATGTGAAATTTATATGCTACATTAAGGCTTGGACAATGTGTGGGGGAAGAAGAATTAACCACTTATATTTGTTTCTCAGGTTTTCAAGGCAATCAGATCACTGAAGTGCTGAAGGTCTCCAACTACCCAGTGAGCTCAGAACCTGCTAGAAGGTTACATCAGACTTCACCATGGCTAAAATTTCACTGAAGTTGATAAACCAATTATGATCTCTTCCCTCTTGCTTCTGCAAGGGCCAAAACCAGATTTGTAGATTTTGTGAGGCTTTGCAGCTCCAATCTGAGGCAGAAACAGGCAGTGCTGACAGCAGCTTCCAAGGTCAACAAGAAGCAGATCACACAAGCAGCACAGGAATGAATGCAGCAGTGACAGCAGAACACCAATTTAACCCTGACAACTCTTAAGCTGACAGAGGCTGATAATATACAGCATTACACTGAGAAATACAAAGGCTAAATTCAGTACGAACTCACCTGATGCCAGTATGCTACAGATAATATCAAGCAAGGTGAAAATTGCATACTAAGAGGACTAACACCCTAGTAAGAGAGGTATCTTAGTGAGAGAAAATTTGAAAATGTTATCCTGATTTTAGACTGGGCAGATTTCTAGATCTCCTTCTGGGTTAGCTGTCTTGCCTACAGGGCCACTCCACATGAGATAAACATACCACTCGCCATGCCATACAAATACGCATCTAGCAGTTTCAGCAAGAGCAAAGTTGGCTAGACAACTGAAGTAGGACTTTAAATCAAAAAAACATTTAAAATAAGTTAAACCATGGGGAATTTTCAAATGCATCTTAAGTAGCAGAGCACACTTAGCACTAAATAAAACATCACCTGAAACAGGCTTTGAAACAGTTTTAAAGGAACTGTAAAGCCTTCAGTGTTGAAATGACATACAGAAAAGACAAATACTGGATTCTCAGGTCACTTCATCTAAATCAAGGGCTTCTGCATTTGTAATATGCCCTATTTATATTAAGGTTGTTTGAAGTCTAGAGTGCCTGCTATTTCATTGAACTAAAGCAATTTGCTTTAGAACTGGCTGAGATGTCTGCCCTGTCTACTTCCTTAACAACATCAAGCATTAGTTGCTGGCTACAACCAGCCTGCCACATAAAACAACAGTAAAGCACCATCACATGCAACTGCCTTATGCTGCTCATCTCTCCTGTGCAGTTCAGAGATGACAAACAGAAAGGAAGCGTCATGGTCTACTCTATACTTCTGATAAGATGAAACATGTCAACACACCTTGTTAGCTGTGCTTGTTGTTTAAAACACATTCACATTTTCAAATTTCACTACTTGGAAGGGTTTTGGATACTCTAGTACAACCACACTTATTACTTTGACAAGTGCTGAAAAAGACACTCATTACCACAGCCCTAATGCAGGCACAAGCGGTTGTACAACTTTCAAGAGCACATACCAAACCAACAGGATGCTCTCAAGCTGTCAGAAGCTCACATGACACTAGTGCTTCTTTCCTGCAATACAAAGGACCAAAAGCATCTACACCTTCATATTTTCTGTCAGCCAGTGCTTCTTAAGCATAAAACCAGAAAAGTATGGTAGCCAAAGAAAAAGTTACAGGGCTGATGGGTCACTTTTTCTGGGAGCTGAAAAGAAGCAGAGAGAGAAGAGCAGGGCCCACTAGGAGTAGAGGATAATCACAAGGTTTCTTTCTACCAGAGAATAGGCACCTGCCTATCCTGAGCAGCCTAATCAGTCGTCTCTGCTTCCCTTGCTATGATTGACTTGCTAGCTCTTCACTAGCGAGACAAAGCCTTTTGGAGCAAAGTAACTGTATTAAAACAGAAAAAATTGCTGATAATCTTAAAGAGATTACCTACACTAATCTAGAGTAATCTGAATAAATTACCTTTGTGTGATCTTCCACCCTCCTATGGGCTAATGATAATGTTCATGTTAAAAATCTTGTCTTTGTTAAAACTGCATGGCCAAAATATGAATACAAAATTTCATAGCCAAAATACGAAAACAAAATGACAGAACCACTGGCGATAGTGAAAGCCTTTCTATCAGCAACACTGCTTAAATACATTAACAACTAACCTACCCTCACAAATACTCAAACATTAGGTAATTCCACTGGGAAACAAAGATCCATGAAAATTAAAGACATCTCTATGGGTAAAAGACCCATGGGAGTTTTAAGCTTCACATTTTAAGGAACCTACAAAGAATGAAAACTTGTAGTACTGTTTCATGGATATATACTGCCCTGTAAGGCTTACCTAGGTCTCAGTCTCAAAGAAGAAAATATGCATCTCTAGATGAGATCAAAATGGCAGTCAGAACAATAATCAGAAGTCCTACCAAATGACTTTGCAGGAAAAAGTATTTCCCAGGGGAAAATTGAAGAAAACTCTTTTTCACAGTGAATGAGTATTTTGAGCTGCATCCATCCGAATGCCTGCCAGCTGACTCAATGGATTCAAAAAAAAAAAAAAAAAAAAAAAAAAAAAAAAAAAAAAAAAACCCAAAAAAAACCCAAAAAAAAAAAAAAAACAAAAACAAAAACAAAAACAACAAAAAAACCCACAAAAAACCCCAACAAAACCAACGAACCAACCAACCAAAACCAACCCAAACCCTCAAAAAGCCCACAAAAAAACCCCATCCAAACAAAAACCAAAATACAACCAAACCTTTAGGTAGTTCTGTAATTTAAACTCTGATCTACTTGAATTAGGAGATGCTGGCAGTTTTGTTTATATAGTTAACAGCATGTGGCCAGAGGTAAGGGAGAGATTGACAGCTAGTCAATGAACTGATTAATATCTCGCAAGCATTTCATTTTAGCTACCCATTCACTGTGCATTTTGCCTCTATATACACATTCTAATGCTATTACCTTATGCTTAATTACTTAGGAATCCAAGCACTTTACAAAGGAATGAGCTATCATTATCAACATTCCATATACAAAGAAACTGAGGCATAGCAGCATAACTTGCTAAAAGTTACTGAACTAATATCCAAGGTCAGTGGCAAGCAAAAAGCAAAGCCCTTATCTCAAATATCAGGTGAGCACTGTATTCAGCAGACTACACTACCTCTCAAGATGTAGTTTCCCAAGCACTCAATCTTTAGTCATCTACATCAGGCATTGTAAGAGAATTAATTTAAAATTCCACCTGCATTACAGCCAACACCACGTTGTAAAACTGAAATATATTGACAATAATCTGTTAAAAAGAGGAATACTGTGTTTAGCTTTCTTCAAATGATTAAGCTCAGATGACAAACATCCTGTCATTGTAAGATAACTTCCCTGACAAGTCTGCCTTGGTCAGTCCTTACCTACTTTTATCTGTCTTATGATAACACTCATCATCTCAGAGATGCTCAATTGCAGTTACTCTTTCCTAATTATGGTAGCCTCTTACAAAACCTGTGTAATGCTGATATTTTGTTTCAGTCATGAAATTCTAAAGCCTATTCAGTTCTCATTCTTGCTTTTACTTGAATTATTAAAACCAGCAGGATGCACTTGGTAAAACCTGTAATAACTTGAGGTTTGATTTTAAGAATCAAAACTAGCTCTTCATTTTAAATTGAACAACTTTATGTACACAAGGAGTAAATAAAGCTACTCTTGTTTGTAGAATGTGGCATGCTTTCACTAGCTGCATATCCAAGTACAAGTCTCAGGGCCAAATTAAACAAGTTGAATGAAGTTAATTTACTCTGATGCCCAGCTCAGCTGGCTAGCAGGCCTTGAACACGATTACCAGCACAACTAATGAATAACAATGAAACCAGCACTGCAGCAGATTTGATTCTTGCCAGTGGGTTTAACCATTTCTCTTTTCTGTTACATGTATTTCCTCCCCTTCACTGGGCTCAAGAGAAATGGGAATCTCACTTCTCAAGCAAGTAAAGAAATATAGAAAGAAATACAGCTTGCAAGTTTACATTGTAATTGATGTAAGTCTATTATTACAAGACAAATTGCAGCAGACAATGTAAGAGACAGTTCAATCTGCTACTGAATCCTTGTAGTGGCTATATGAAGAACTCGACCATTTCACCAATAAATCTTTCTTCTAACTTTTTATTGCTGCTTGTGAGGGTAAAATAATAAAACTATGGAGTACAGTGTAGAACAATGCAGCAATACATTTCTAGTCACAATTACCTGAAGTTCATTACAGGACTCATAACATTGTGCTGCAGGCTGCTAAAGCACGATATGATAAAAGTCATTAGATGCAATCATGCCATTTGTGAATAATTACCTGAGCTGCTGATTGCTATGATGCACTGGGCTGTTATAAGTCATGCTCAATGATCCATATCAAACTTTCTGCAGGACAGACCAGGACAAAGCATGTAGCAACTTGATTTGCAGGAGGCTGGCCTACCTACTAACTTTATGCCAAATATAAAGGTGACAAACAGAAAAAAATTTAGATTAGGAATGTATGCTCCCATTTACCTTTTAGAGTAACTGACTTTAATAATATTTTTATAACAGTTTCTTGTCTATTGTCTGTGGATTGTAGTGTCCAGCAGGGAGATAATGAGAGCCACTTCACAGGTGAAACTTCAGAATTAGCTGTCATTACTGAATGACAAAAACAGAATAAAGATGAGCAAAGAGGTTTGAGAGGGGAGCTATAAAATGGAATATATAGAACGATTTTCTCAAATAAGTGTACGTATAGTTAGGAAATGCTCATGGCTCCTCCTCTGCCAAGAGATTAACAGGAGGCCACAACACCAAGAGTGATGGAAACTAAGATTACAACCAAGGAATTGGTGAGCAGATGGGATGGGCAGCTTTCGGCCAGAAGTTTGTGGTCTCATATCCAGTTCGAGCCTCCCTTTCCCTGTAAAGCCCCCAAAAGGACTCTGAACGTTCCTACCAAAGAGTCAATTGTGGAATACAGTTGAGAGGTAGAAGTGTGCCTCTGTACCACAGTGCCCTCTGACAGCTTCATACATCATAGTATAATCTTTTCCACTAATATTTTATAGTACATGTTCCAAGATTATAAACCACGGTTTTACTGGCACCCACCTGTTCCTCAAAGCAAAAGATGCTGGCAGGAGAGATTCCTTTTCCTTTTGGGTTATGTATTGGAAAGAAAACGGTTTATTTACAGTCAGGCTGCACAGACAAGTGGGGAGGAGGGGACAGACTAAACTTAACTGTCTATAAGCTCATGATATTACTGCTAAGTAATGCAGTCACATTAAATTCAAGCCGATTTACAAGAGCAATATTCCAACATCAGACAGAAAAACAGTCTATAGCTTCTGATTCCTCAGTACCTTTTATTTAGTTCTGCTTAGAACAAATACAATACAAACCTCACCAACATCTAGCTGGAGATGCCTGCAACAGTTAGGCCTTACACTCTAAAGTTACCTTGTTTTCATTAAGCAGATGAATTGTCCATGGAAGTAGGTTTTTCCCTTCAGAATCTAATTTTAGAACTTACCCCTGCCAGACTGCAATAGCAGCAACTGTATAAACCCGAAAATTATGACTACTGAAATTCCATTCAAACAATCAATAAAGAGCAGACAAACCACGAAAATAAAAATCCACCCAACTGCAAAAAGCAAGAATTTCAAGATACCTTACACTGGTTTTAGTATCTGCGGTCACCAACCTGTGACATAGAGGCCACGCAATTTCAGTTTGAAAATCTGACCTGTGTTATCCACGTGTCGCACCCACATAATCTGCCTCTTAGAAGTGCCTTAGTGCTGTAGGCATTAGCGAGAAACAGGAGACTAAAACTAGCAAAGACTGTTTAGAATTTGCTGAGACTTACATTGTATTTGGCAAAAGCTTATTATATGGGCTCCTTAGAGATCCTGATCCTACTTACCTTGAACCAGCAGCTTTACTGTAAGTCAATAACAAAGTAACCTGCACTGGTGTCACTCTGGTTCATATCAAGTGACATACATAAGCTTGTTTCTATGGGCAGTAAAGAAAAACACAATCACACCATCTCCCTTAGAATGTGCACAACTGAACTCATGTCTGAAGGCAGATATTGGCACACTGTGGTCTGATGCAAGTAGAAGTTTCCTTGTAAAGAGCTCTGCATTTTATTTGAATGCTTCTTTATAGTGAAAGATGCCATCTGTGACCAGGCATGAATAAATAAAATAAAATAAACAAACCATGAAACTGTTGCAACATTTGTTGACTTTTTACATTTCCCACTTAACCATGCCTGCTGCAACTCCAGCTGCTTTATACCTTTACTGAAGGAGGCTGCTACCCATACAGATGCAGCTGCTTTGGTGCAGTGAGCCCACACTATCACATAAGCCTTGGTGGAGCCCAGAGATCAGAATATGACAAAGATTATGAAACAAGCGTGATAGAAGCCACATATCAAGTACAGAGCTTAGCCGTTTTAGCTCTTAAAGGAATCATTGTAAACAGTTATGTTCCTTCCAACTTTATGACAGATGAGGCAGGTAAGGATGTGAACATATGGGAATTTAAAAGTGAAAGCCTTGATTATTCAAAAATCCATCTTTTTTCGAAAGAAACACAATGTGCTTCAGTTGAAAAGGAAATTATCATTTTCCTAATACAAAAGAAGTCCTTTGTCCCAGTCACAGCTTACTCTGAAGGAATGACTTTTTCCTTCTCCCATAAGGAGCCAGATGGATGCAGTTTTGTAATTTTAGAGAGCTTTACACAATATGTGATCATCTTATTCCACGTAAATTACAAAACAGCCCATTGTGGGTTTATCAGATTATGAACCAGCATATAAGAGAAAGACTCCCACTAAGAGTGGGTGATAGTATAAGTTCATAGAATTTAGTCTATAATAAGCTAGAACACAGTTACTGAAATGAGAGATTGGTGCATGAGTTATTTCAAGAATACTAGGAAGTATCTGCTAGTGATCTGCAAAATCAGCCTTCTTACAGATGCACTAAAAAAAAAAAACAAACCAAAAAACCATGAAAAAAAATACAGTGAGTTCATTTGCTGCATTTTTTTTTTTTTTACCTGCTGTTCAAGCTTTTTTGACTCAAATTTTTTCTCACAAAGGTAAAAAGCAATGCAGAGAAACTTAGCAAGAGCATCACGAGAACATCCAAGTTCAGAAGCAATAGAAAGATATTCCACTGGATACCACTGCTGATATTCAATGGTATTATCCACTACAGAAACTCATCTGATACCAACCAAGTTAAATTTTCTTCTTGCTTTGTTAAAATTCAATACCAAACAAGGCAAATTCTGGAAAATAAGAGAATGACCAAATAACAAGTTAGAGTGCAAAGGTAACTTTCAGTCTATATTAATAAAATGCTCATGCTGTAACAAACATTGTTAAGCATGCTTTTTACCCAAGCACCAGATGCATTTGAGACACTTAGTTTGACTCACCATACTGGCAGCGAGGACCCTGAAATCCTGCAGGACACTGGCAAATCTGTGACCCCGCTTCCGAACACTTCCCTCCATTGAAACAAGTGCCAACAGTGCACAGCACTAGGACAAACAAATAGAATGAAATGAGGATGAGTGCATTATTGGTTTTTGTGCCAAGGGTCTTCCAGAATTGCCTCTTCCTATCATAGTCCTGCTGTAACAGGAACTTCCAAATAAGAAGAAACCCAGCTTTTTATTTAACTGGAGAGGTTAGACTGCAGTAGAAATTATCATCATGGTTGGAGCTACCACATTGATATGAAGAAATTTAACTTTAAGTGAGAAATAGGACTACGATAATGCAGTTTAACCTGAGTATGCTTCAGAGGCCAATGACAGTTTCTTAGGATGCAAAGCAATGCCTGAATCCAGTATTAAAGAAGACATGAACTGCCAGAGAATAATGCAGCAATAGTTAAGAAACACTGGTGTACTAAAAGATGTTATATATATCCAAGGGAATTAAAATATTTCCTTTCTTTCAACACAGAACATTATTTATTTACTATAAATTAAATTCAACATACGTGAGCCAAACTGGCAAAAAGTATCAAATATAAAAGAATAATTCAACCTCTTTTGTGCCTTGAAAGAATTCAAAGCAAGCCTGCACCGCTCTTTCCGGAAGAAAAGGATTTTATATTGCTATTGGTGTTCAAATACTTAAAACTCCTTTACACCACAGATTAAAACAGAGACTGCAAACATCTCTTACAGACTTCTTACAACTAAACAGGTGCACACTAAATATGTAGATTCAGTCTGAAACTAACAGGAATACCTCTTAGACTTTTTTAAAAACAAAGAGACAAACATGAAAGCAAGCTTTCTGAGTGTATTCCTCAAGTTGGTACGAAGATTGAAGGATACAGAGGAACAGATGCTAACTTTCAAACAGAAAATACAATTACTGACAAAACAGAAATAAAACTAAACACCAAGTAGATTGCTATCTTCTACTCACTGCTAACAGTGGCTAAATTGCATCCTTATCATTATTTCAGAAAATCATCCAGTCATGATTAAAAATTACTGATAGGAACAGGTCCTCAGTTGGAGGACCCTAGCGTAGAAACACAATTGCTTCAATGGCAACAGCAGCAGTGAAAAAGCCAAAACCAGTTAAGACTCTTCAGTGAGTGCTACGTCCAAGAAAGAAATGCCTTACAGCAGATTTCTTTGCATAATTTGGGTAACAGCAATAAATTTGGTTGGCCTGTCAAAGTTAGGCTGGCACAAAAATGCTGCAACAAATATAATAAAAAATTCAGTTTCCATTGTTTAGAGATACTTGGTACTTGTGCCTATGACAGCTTTTGTATTTTAAAATGAAGTTTTCTTACCCACCAATAGATTGCCTCCTTTGCACTGGAAATCCCAGTTACAAATAGCAAGAAACAAACTCCATCTGTCTAGAATTAAGTATAGTAAGTATATTAAGTAAGACCAAAGCATGTCACCTCTCTTTGTTTGTCAGGGTTTTGTCATCAACTTACAGTGCAAACAGCCAGGTTCATTGTCATGTTGGACCCATCCAGGGCAGCACTTATAGACAGTCTGACGCTCCAATCTGTACACCTGCTTGTAAATTGTGTAGTACCCAGACCTTTAAAGAGAGTAAGTTTAAGAGAACACTCAACTTCTATTCCAGTTATTTACATCTCTTCAGGAATAAAATATACTCATGTAATATTTACTACACCTTTTTTCAGCCCTTAACAGTAGTTGTTAAAAATGAAACAAAGAGTAAAACGCATCCTGATAACATCCAATGCTCTATTATGTCATGTCCATATATTTTCTGATTAATTTGTATTCAGGCCAGTCAAAGGTGAGTAATTTTGGTTTATAACCAATTTGGGGTTTAGTCATTGGGGGAGTCAGATCTAACATCAGTTCTAAGCCTGACAGAAATAGAAAGAAGGTCAATTTTTCAAAGCATAACTTGACAGCTAGACTTGACCTGAAAAAGAGAGGAATATTTTCCAGCAATATATAACTGTGATCGAAAGCTAGCCAAGAAGTTCATGACACACCCAAAACAAAACGAAAAACTTGCATTTTCTACTTAGTAATAACAGACAAAGTAAAATTTCAGCAGGACACCAACTATATACATAACTACATCACACATCTCTGATAAGTATTTTACAACTTCCCTTACAAAAAAAGAAAGTTATAAAGAATTTTCATTAAGCTCAGTAACAGGATCAATTTATAATCATAGATAATGGACTACCTTCTCTCATAATGGGTACACCACCTCCTCCTTGCGCAACCTTGTTTCCACATCTTCACCATTCGACTAAAGGCTTGGACACATGGCTGTGAGTGCCCCACCAGTGCCAGCTCAGACACTGGACAGACATTCGGCCTTGAGGGAAAGAGAGATATACTTTATTATTTCTAGCACAAAATTTAGAAGTCTACAGAAATACACAAAATCATGTTGTGTCTTACATTTAATAAAATTTGAAACCAGTTTTTAAATTGCTATTTAAAAAAAAAAATTAGCTCTATGATTTTTTTCACCTTGACCGGATCAAACAGCCACCTTGCTAAAAATCCAGTATCAATAAACAACTGACAAATCATGATCCAATGACAGGTATTAATGAAGCCAAGACGTCATTAATGTATTGATTGTACAAGTCATGCGCACACACATGTCCTGATGGCAATTTTTACATGAATGGCCCAGCTAGCTAAACACAACTGTATGCTGTTCCCAGAAAATGAGCTCAAGTGTTGAAGCACAATTTGACTGACAACCCAGCAGATGGTCTTTGCTGTCCTTCAAAAACACTGGTCTACAGCAACTCTTTCAGATAAAGTGCTGCCTGACAAAGGATGGTGCCTTGCAAGCTGAGGAGCAGATGACTGAGGGTAGGGAGCTTGAGAGGCTCTTCCTACATTAAGACACTGCAAGTCCCACCACTAGGTCTTGTACATGCAACAGCCCCTATTTCAGTTGACACGGGAGGCTGAGAATGAAAGACTTGACAACTTGACCTCCACAGCCCAAAGCTGCTGAATAGCTAAAATACATACACAATGAAAATACAGCACCTGCCTCATAAACGGTACGCAAACATACAGTGAAACTCAGGCTCCATACAAGTCAATGGAAAATATACACTGGATTCAAGGGCAGATGAGATTTATCTAATGTAAACTATTTGCTACAGCGAATTCATATTCTGTAAGAGCCCCTCTCTGCTATCAGCCCCCTCAGGGAAGCACATGTAATTTGTAACAGGAAGTGTGATTTTCCTCGGCTGATTATTACTAAAATAAGAAGACCAAAATAAAAGCATTGCTTTGTAGGATGGCATGTAATCTTCCTGCTACCTAGCCCTAGTGAGAAAAACAGTAGGATTTCAGGAGGCATGGAGGGTAAAAGAAAACCCAATAATTTACATGTTCATGGTTTTGCAAAGATTCTGCCAGCATTATTATGGTTTCTTTGCCATGCTGTAATTTAGGAAATGCAGTATGCCAGACAATAACTGCATAAAAGTTGAAAGGTCTACCTAAAGCTACTGAACATGGTACAGTTTGTTGTTATCTTTTAAGGCAGAAGCCTTCTGTAACAAAAATGGAAGTCAGTGATTTTTAGCAGGCTACAGATTGTTAACATAATTAAATCATGAATTCCCCAAGACAGCCTGTTCTAGTCGGTGAGGCTTTGCAAATTTAAGCACAGGGGGGCTAAAAACAGGGTCCTTGCATACCCACTCTGGTAAATGGTAAACAACATTGAACAGTTGTGTCACAGTGACCAGGCAACAAGTCCTTCCCCAGACATGTGAGACCCCTCTCCAGGCCAGAAAGTAACAAAGACCAGTACACTTGTTTCCTCTGTCAGTCATCAGAGGCATGAATATGAACCTGTGCTGGAAGACAGGAGAGGTTTTTTTGCATTAATAAGAAAGAACTGTTCTGGCCCAACAGCTACCTGGCAGTTAAGGTTACCATTAGTTACACTGGATATTGTTAATAGCTCTTTCAAGCTTTGTGGTGTTTTATCTCAGAGGCCCAAAGTACTTTACACCTCCTTATTATGCCTGAACACCATGCAAGTTAGCCTTTCTAATAAAAAAAGTAAGTCTTCAGGTAGCTTAAATTAAGCCTGTGCAGCACAGAAAAATACGGGAAGCACGGTCATTTTTACTGCTGAGCTAAATACTCAGAAGAAACCCTGCCTGCCTACATTAAGTCCAGTCCACGATATTCCCAGAGCCATGCAGAAGACACTCAGTACTTGCAGATGCCAGTCATGCAAATCACACACAGAATGAAAGACCCAGCCAGGTCTCCAAACGTAGCACAGCTCTCCCCAGCTAAAGGTAATACCCAAGATACCCACCTCAACATAACAAGAACCTTCACCCAACAAGGACACTTAAGCAGAACACTTAATTAGAGAGAAAAAAAAAAAAAAAAAAAAAAAAAAAAAAAAAA
>NDXB01003123.1:35857-54210 GCA_002631895.1 Agapornis roseicollis
AAGAAAAAAAAAAAAAAAAAAAGACTTAAAAATCAACCAACCACCCCTAAGGAATTCCAGGTAGCCTACTTAAAATTAGTTACAGAAAGAAGGTTCACAACTATATACTCTGGTTGTCTTATGTCACCAGCACAAAAAACATTAGTACTAGAAAACATCCTGACTAAAGTTAATTTCTTAGAATCATGGAATGGTTTGGGTTGGAAGGGACCTTAAAGCTCATCCAGTTTCAATTCACTGCCATGAGTTGGGACACCTTCCACTAGACCAGGTTGCTTCAAGCACCATCCAAACTGGCCTTAAATATTGCCAGGGATGTAGCAACCACAGATTCTCTGAGCAACTCGTTCCAGTGCCTCACTGTCCTTACAGCTAAGAACTTCTTCCTAATACCTAATTTAAATCTACCCTCTTTCAGTTTAAAGACATTTCCCCTTATCCTATCCCTATATGCTTTTGTAAAAAGCCTCCTACCAGCATTCTTGTTTCCTGAACTTGAATGCCTATTTCTCCCAGGCTTTGGAGGAACTGCTCATCGCTATCATTCTAAAGCACACTTTCAGTGGACATCCCTCACACGTTGCTTCATATTCTGCCTCCTCCAACTAGTCCATTTTTATACTGTTCCTTATTTTCCATTCCTTGAGTTCGCCCTAACTGCAGTTGCCAAGACCGTGAAGCAAGACAGAAGACAGTAGCACTGTAGTTCCAAATAGCCTTAAATTCCTCCAGAAACCACCCTTGCTCCATGCTCCCATGTAATCTCCATTACCTAACAATTCTTCCCACCTGTCTCAGCCACCCCTTCCTCTCATATTTCGTCACCATTTAACGTATTGAGCTTAAGTTCAAAGCTATTGTTCTGAAACCATTCTTAGTGCAGTCTGCCATTTGTTTCACATCCAAAGGAAATCTTTGTACTCTCAAGATCTTGCCTGCTTTTTTTTCCATTACGTCAGTTGGTCTAATAAAACCCTTGCCTTACTTAGCAACCATGCCTCACTTAGCAGGCTTTTAAAAATGACTCTCCCTCTAGTGAATAGAACATCATGTACTGATAATTCATGCATATCTCCTTTTATTAGAATTGCTTAAAATTTTCCAGATAAAAGGTACATTCATACGCATTGCTGTTCCACAAATAAAAGAGAGAAGCTGACAATTGTTGCAATGACAATACTGAGCCCATCCTACAAATACTTACTCATGTGATACTGCTATGTTTCCAGGATTAATTGTATTGACTTCTACGATATGTTTAATAGGAACAAATGACACTCAAAACAAGCCAGCAGCATAAAGTCATATGTTTATTAAGATTTATTCAAAGTAAGCCATTCCTCCTAGATGCCCTTGGGATAATTTAAAGGCAGATATCAAAACCTCTGCTACACTATAATTAAATTGCAGCAATTGTATAACATGTACTCCTCTGTTGGCAAAGCTGGGAAATAAAACATGCCCTCTCCAACAATTAGCCATCCTCACAACTCCCCCACACATTCAACACATCAGTTTTTAAGCCATCTGACTCACTGCTCTGACATGTTACCTATAAACTTAAGAACAGTTTCTTGAACAAGACTACAGCTATTGAAAACAGTTTTGTGTTATGGCATTTTATTAATTGGAGGCCATCTAAGACTGATTTGAAATCTCAAGTGGATGTAATGGTATATTTAGAGGAAGAAATGTTTACCCCCATGCCCTTTGCATTCAGAAAACATTTCTTAATGGAAGCTTAAGTGTTAAAACAAGCAAAATACACAAATGCATATTATGTTCCCTGATTTGATTGATATACCAGACCATAAAACCTTTTTATACTGATGCTCTCTGTTAGCCAAGACTAACATGAAGGCTATTATTAGCTTGTCAGTCTGACTCAGACAAGCCAGAAAGCTCTCTCTTAATATTTGCATTAGGAGACTGCAGTTTAAACAAAGACACCCTACACAGCCCCAGCTCAAGACTCAAGATTCTAACGAACAGATAATTAGACCAACATGAAGCAGGAGCAGCCGTAGTTAATCATATGGCTGTGATCCCTGTGAACCACTGCACAAGAGGAAAAGTTCAGAGAAAATTAAAAATGTCTCCAGGCAGGATATAATTCATTCCTGTGTTTAGAATTTTAGAAGGAGTTTGCATCTTCACACACACACCAAAAAAAAAAAAAAAAAAAAAAAAAAAAAACCAACAAAAAGTTAAAACCAAAGAACACTGAGATAAATGATAAGAAATTAATACTTAGCAAATGANAAAACCACACCAACTGGGAAAAAAAAAAAAAAAAAAAAAAAAGTCAATACAGTGCCCACAGAAGTTTATTAAACACAAAGATGGCAAACCTGGCTCAGAAAGTCTATGAGCTTCAAGTTATGAGGCTGAGGCAATTATTCAGGCAAAGGCTTGCTGCATGCCCACCCCTTGGCTTGCTCTCCTCACCAGCCATTTGCTGCCCATTCCACTAAGCAGCCCACAAGCTGAGTGGATTCTCATCTCAACCACCCAGCACCTGGATGTACAGAGAGCATCCTTGAAGTCCTCCAAATCACTGCAATTGTAGTCATTTATCCTGACCTGCAGTCCTACATCTTCCACCTCCAGCTGTCACCACCAGTATCACCTCAACTGAGCTCCCCCAAGAGGTGATTGTAGCATTCCCACTACTCGTGGCAAGAAAATACACAATACAAACAGCCTGTCTATAATGTCCCAAGTGAGGTTGTTGGCAGTTTTATCCTTTTCCATGATTCTGCAAGTTTGAGAAGGACATCAGTGTAGCTAGGTCTTTTACATGCACTCACCAGAGCATAAATGATTTTATATAGCAATAGATGACCTCTAATAAAGAAGTGTGCATGATTTTTGTATAACAAAGGAAAAGACAGTTACAGGTCCAGGCCATGTGGAGCAGAGAGGCAGCTTTCTGCATACACTCCCTGGCACATGTGGTCCAAAAGGGGCAAACGGAGGTGAGAAGATGGGAATATAACTGAACACTCAAGAGATAGACAGGGAACAGTTCACCATTTCAAGAGATCCTTCATGTTTCTATGATGGGGGTATTTTGTTATTCTGCTTAGCATGGGTCTAACACCTGGCTCTCTGACAAAGTAAATCTCTCATTCAATCCACCTTTTTCCAGCTCAAATCAAGAGGCTAAAGGTAGGTAGATTTAATGGGAGACAGAGAGAGGGAGCAAACACACATCAAGATATCCCCAAAAGTTTATTTCAACAATGCAAACTTTAAATCAAAACATTAATGTATAAGCAAGAAAGCATGATTTGGCTGTCTGATTTTAGGTCTTTCCACAGAGACTAAGTGAATGACACCACTTTCTAAGATAAACCAGAAGGCTGTTAACATCTTCCTAAAAATGACATGCTGTAGCCTGCACTGCCTCAGCGGAAGAATCTGCAGCATGAACACTGTTGATCTTACCATGAAACAGTCAATATATGAAATCTGTCATAAGTGACTTGCCAGAATTCTGTATTTTCAAAACACTAATTGGTCAGTGCTCCTTTCCTTTATGCCGTTATTAAAAGCTTAGAAAAGCACAGTCAAGTTCAAACTTAAACAGGAGAGGTTTAGATTGGATATAAGGAAGAAATTCTTTCCTGTTAGGGTGGTGAGATGCTGGAATGGGTTGCCCAGGGAGGTTGTGAGTGCTCCATCCCTGGCAATATTCAAGGCCAGGTTGGATGACGCCTTGGGTGCCATGGTTTAGTGTGAGGTGTCCCTGCTTATGGCAGGGGGGTTGGAACAAGATGATCTTAAGGTCCTTTTCAACCCTAACTATTCTATGATTCTACATGCTTTTCAAGCTTCAGTTTGAAAAGATCAAATAAGAACTTTCCTTAAGGAAACCAAGATTACTGTCACGACTAAATTATCTGCTCCTGTGATGACAATGGTTTTGCTCCAGAGATACAGTAATGTTTAGAACCCAGTTGTAAATTGCTACAATGGCTTTGGCTAGAACTGTCTCAGGGTATAAAACTGGGAGAATCTCCTCATACCTCCAACTACCCAAGCAGAACACCCCCAGCTTCTTATAAAAGAGACCTCTAGAAAGGCAGGTTGGCACCATGCACAAACATGCTACACTGTAGGGAAGAACTGGTTAGCAACATGATGTTGTATGCAAACAACATATTAATTAGTTTGCTATAAATAACATCTCAAGTGGAAAGGAAAGAGAAGCAAGTTTTATCTGAACACAAAAAAGTCAATTTAGGAAATAGGCCACAGAAACAAAAGATCTAAAGGACAAGTTATCTATATATATACACATGTATACATATAAGCAAAGATAAAGATAAAATTTGTCTCTAGATATATATTGCTCAATAGCAACAATAATTCACAAAGGCTGAAATGACAGAAAACGCTTTTCTTCCTTTTTGAAAATGCCACACTCCCCTTCTACTCTTAATCTATTTTAAGGCTCATTTCCCCACATTTCCCTGATAAAATTAATCAGCCGTACCAGAGACAATTAGGACATCCTGCTCCCTTGACCACTAATCAATCCCTGCTCTCTACTGATCCTGTATCAATATTTGTGATGTTTATATGCCCTCTGGGATATGGCTTGTAAGCACCAAGCTCATTTAGATTAGATCTCATTATCACTACTATTCTCTGGATCTGTGGACAAAGGTCCACCACAGAAAACTCTCCTAAGCCCACAGGTTACTAATGCACTGCTGTGTCTTATTCACATCCTCTCTCCAATTACATGGTGCAGCTAACTAACATGAGGGTTCTTCCAATCTTTGTGCACTGCATCTAGATTAAGAGCAAATCAATATGAAATGATAAATTATACACTCAGCTATTATAACAACAATAAGATTTTTAGTTCCTACTGCTATCAAAGTGCAGCATCTGCCATTTACCTTCTATTTAACTATCCTCCTCCCTCCCCCAAGACAGAATAATCTGTTTTGCTCAGTAAGAGAAGCAGAAAAACATGAACATCCAGACCATTTAACTATGGTTTGCCAGGTCACCTTTTGTTTTGCATTTTAAATGGAAACAATTATTTATTTATTTTAATAGTGTCACATAGCCTCAGCCCCCAGGAACATTCACTTTTATAGTTTCTTCTTCTGGCTGACCTCTCCAGGCACTGCGTGGCATCTGCAAGATCAGGAGAGTGAGGCATCAAAGAACACAACCACAAGACAGCAAATGTATTATCGCCACTTTAGCATGCACCGCCAGTAACCTCCAAATACCCATAGCCGTTTATGCTCAGAGAAGCATTCATATTACTTGTATCTACTGTTACCCAAACCAGTTGGTTATGCCAGAATATGGCTGCTTTGGCATGAGTTTTATTGTAAACAAAGAAAATTCACTACCAAAGCAGTGGTACAATAATTTCAGAGACTACCTGGTATTACCATCTTCTTACAACCATTATACTCCTTATTGGTACCTTCTGTGCACCTCTACAGATGTCTACACTGGTGTTATTTCTAAGCACATGACTTAAAAAACAGCATCCAGGAGCTTGTACGCATCACTGCAAGTGGTGAAGCCCAGCAAGCTTCACACAGCACTGACAAATCCTTCTAGCACACACACTGCCTTACAGACAATTTAAGAACCTCTATCCCAAGGATCCAACTCTAATGTAATTAGAAAACCATATTGGAGGTCACACACAAAGAAGCCAAGAAATGGTTTGCCTCATGAAGAATACAATTGTAAGTGATCAGTTCATGCAACCATATTTTTCACCTTTGATGATGCACCTGTCAGGCAGGGAGAGTGCTAGCAAAAACAAATAGAAAGATAACCCCCAAAGAGTATTATATGGGTTGAGGTGTATGAAAACTCATTTCCTATAGAGCAGTATCCTCACCTGAAAAGACTAGGCCCAAAATACAGAAGTGTTTCATCATTTGATATTCTGTGACTTATAAAGCAATACAAAGCACCTTACAAAGCCTCTTCTCCAGCATAGCCTGAGATAGTATATTTTTAATAACGAAAAAAATTGTGTACATAGAAACACAGTCTGGGTATAGTGTTCCCTACCAAGTAACAATTTGAACCAAGTTCTGCTCTGACTTACAAAGGGAAAGTAGTATGGTGTTTCTACTACAGAAAGCATAGAAGTCAGCACTCTTACTAAATAACATTCCCTTTTTCACACACATAAAGACAAGTATTCACCCATAGGTCAAAGGCACTGAGAAAAATACAGCACACTGCTCAGCTTAAAAAAGCTCAGCCCACATTATATCCAGAAGCACACAACTTCTTACGCCAAAGGTGGAAAACTCAATTTTACCTCCAGAACAATGAACAACTAGTTTTAAACCAAGAGCAACATGGAATCCAAAGTATAAAACCAAGACTACATATGTTCAATATGCAATTTTAAAATGCTTTGATTTTGCAATAATGAAAGGAAATGTCTTTATGCTCAGAAATAAAAGTCATAGATTTTAGAGAAGACATAAGCAATAACAGGCTTGAATTTCAGAAAGAGGAAATCTATTAACTGTGTTCAAAGAGAGAAGATATTTAATTGGTGAATAACGCAAGTCTGCAATATGGTCTGTTAACAGTGAGAGCCAAAGCATTGCTTCCATCAAAGAAGGTGCTGCTGATAAGTCATCCAAAGACTGGGATTTACATTACCAAATAATCTTACCCTTTCTCATCCAGAGTTTTCTTTAAATTTACTAAAAATACTCCATGCTCCCTGCCATATCTAGATCACAGCATATATAGAACTATGATAATTAGGCAGCACCAGATATGAACAATAAAGGAAAAAGCTGAAACAAGAAGCAGGCAATTTTCCTAGTAATCAGAAATACTGCAAACATGCACTAAATGCACATAATAAATGCATGCATAAATAACTAAACTATATCAGTATTGCATAAAGCAGCACAATTAAACCTAAAGAAACACTGACAAGTTCTCCCCTCCTAGGGTGCATTTTTGAGGAGTAACTTAGGAAGTCAAATTGCGTTAAAAGTAGCAAGAACTTGGGCTTAGCTACCTTAAACTTGCAGATTTAAGAATCATACAGTATATATAAGCTATTGTGATTATGGGCAGCAAATGTATAAGCTTCTTGTAGGGACATGATGTGATACCCAATATGAAAATCATTTATAAATATTTTATACAGACATTTATAAAACTGGTATTTTACAGCCCATCAGGAGATCAAGCTCATCTTTGATAAGTACAGCTACTTCAGGCTGTCACACTTTATTATTGTGTATTTTCAGTCTTAGAGCTATTTCAGAGTTTAGGAGGAATTCTTGATCTCATTTTTCCCCGAAAAGCAGGAGAAAAATGTCATGAATCCGGAAAAGAACTACATATAGCCCTCTTTCAGCTTTTAAAAGGCTAAATTAAAAATTAATTTTCCTTTANCGAGCTATTTCAGAGTTTAGGAGGAATTCTTGATCTCATTTTTCCCCCGAAAAGCAGGAGAAAAATGTCATGAATCAGGAAAAGAACTACATATAGCCCTCTTTCAGCTTTTAAAAGGCTAAATTAAAAATTAATTTTCCTTTAGAAACTCTGAAACAGAGGCTTTAAGTCCAAACTTCGGAAAAATGTGATTCTGTGTTTTACTGCTGACCAGCACGAGCTCTATCTGGTGGCCAGATACTGTAGTGCACAGGCTAGAAAGATGCATCATGATACTCACGTTCGCGAAGATGAGAAGCATCTCAGTCTTCAACATTTATTTTCCTTTCCTAGAAAGAACTACTGAATATTAAAAGATTAGCAGGAGAACAGGGGAAGGGGGTGGGGGGAGGGAATGGTAGAGGAGATGGGACTGTCGTATCTTTTATGCCAAAGCATTTAAGCCATGATTACTAGAATCACATTATCCAAACCTCAAAGGCTGGAGGCAGCTACTATCCAAAAGTACTGAGGGTTTACTGCAACCTTACAGATTCTAGGCAGACAGGACTCGGAAGTAGTATTCAAGGTTTCAGCTGAAAAAATATAGTTAGGTAAAATTCAGTAGTTTAAATCAGAATTTGGCAGCAACTCTGGGTTGCCAGCATCACTTCAACCTATGTTAAAAAAAGAAAGAAAAAAAGAGAAAAATTTTAAATACATTAGTGAAAAGTCAGGTCCTTTTCTTCACCAGAAAATCTGCAGTCTTCTTTTAACTATCAAGTCTCTGAACACAGGATATCTCATTCAATGAAATTGAAGGAAATTCTACTACATTACTCAGCTCCAAGAGCCAAAACATGCTTTGAGCCCTTATTTACCACTAGGAATACAAACTTTCCTCACACCTTTAAATTGGTATCACTGGAGAGTAAAACACCGTGTATTGGCTAAACAGCCAATATACTAAGACAATTTCTCACCAAGAAATTATTACACAACCAGCTTTTCACATCATTTGGACAGAATTATGACAAAACTCCAGGTGATACAGCCTTAGCTTGTAGCCAAATACAATATAGAAGCAATTTTTGTGTTACTTTGTTTTTTGCACTGCATTCCAGCATACTCGAAGTCACATGCAATTTGTTCCACTACAGCAATCAAAACTCAGAAGCACCTCTTTCTATAAACATGCTTTGTACAACAATAGCTTATTTTGAAATACGCTGAAATAGTGTCCACAGCCACATCTGGTTGCAGTGAGACATGGTGCTAAAATAGTCCTGTATCTTCGTAGACTAATAACTGGTACAATTAAAAGACCAAGTTTAAGTGTTGCAAATGTAGATACCATCCAAATACTGCATTTTCCTTTTGGGAGTAGGATTTATCTGGAGGAGCACAAACAAGCCTGCAGTGCCCCATAGGGCTGAAGAAGCTGGAAAACAGTTACTCAGGCACGAATCCAGCTCTAAATCCAGGTGTTCCTTGGAATGTCACCAAATTTACTTGCTTATGGATAGAGTGAAAATATGCAGCTGCAACACTTGAGCAGTCAAAGAAATCTGAACAAAATCTGTTTATTCCCAGATTTCTACTGGATCCTTCAAAACCAAATCACACATTTTAACTGTCATCCTAGACCTGCAAAACCAGAAAGCAAGTCAACGGGGTTAATATGGACAGAGATGAAGCTTCTCTCATGACTTTTTCAAAGAAGTTCTCATTCATGCCACTTGGGGACAGAAAAATCCATTCTTGAACCATGTCCAAGTCTTAACTATGAAAGGTAATATTTATTGCACAAAGGGGGTTCCCAACACACACCTCATAACCATTCCTGACTTTTGCTCTGTCCCATATTGCAACTATGAGCCAGCATCTCCACTTCTAAAACTTGTAGTGGAATATTTCTCTAGGAGAGGATTTACCAGTTTTGACAGCAGTTCAAGCCCTCTACAATTAGCTCCGATTTCTGTACTGCCCCACAACTATCCTATCCTTCTGGGATGCACAATCCTGAAAGCAAACTCAACACTAGATAACCACACATCACACTTACAACATCATTATGTACTGCAGTTTTAAACTACAAAGCTCACTGCCAAGTAAGCTGCTAAAAATGTGCTTTTTATGATGAGAGATGGTTAAATCCTTGTTTCAAGGCCTAAATAGCATGCTTCTTGATGAAAACTATGTGTTTGTTCTCTGGTTGTTTCAATGTTCTCTAAACTTCTATTTGAAGATCATCAAGGGCTAATTGTCTGGAAATGTAGTTGATGGAAATAGCTAGTCATCCTATATAATCTGTTCTACATTAAATCTCCTCAGGGGGCTCGGAAAAATAATACCAACATCCACACAGATCCCTTTCATTTTTAGCTGGGAGCAAATACTCAAGCTAGCAGCGGAACAAAAACAATTATGAAGAATATCCTGCATATCCTCAGCCACGAAAGATTTCAATCAAAACAGCAAATGCTAAAGAAAGCACTCAACATGGTATGTTCCAAGGAACACATTTGTTGTTCTTATCCCATTGACTGCAGATGACCAGTGTCAAAAAAAAAAAACAAAAAAAAAAACAAACCAAAAAACAACCCAAAACAGAATTACCAGAAAAAGTTGATTCATTAAATATCCTTTTGAGCATCTCACTGTTTCCTGGTGAAAGCTGGCAGGCTCACTCCTAAGGGGTTATCACATCTTACATTTGTTCACATCAAAGGTAAGTAGTGTAAAGCAAGTTTGGAGAAACACACATACTTGCCCTAGTTCAGGAAAAGTAATAAGAATTACAGTAATTACAAGAATATGCTTCTTGGAAAAAGCACTCGCGGCTCTGCCACAGGTATGGAGAGGGTTTAGTGGGCTTTTATGTTGCTGTTGGATAACACTGCACCAGCCCAATGACTCGAGCCAAACAGCAATATCCTCATATGGTGTCATTTCCAGAAGGAAATATTTCATGTATTCTTTCAGTGACACTGCTTTTAAAAAGGTAAAAGCAAACACAAATTGTTTGGAGGCAATCTGCAGTTAACATCACCTTCAGCTTCAAAAGCACAGAAACCTAGTTATTACCAATGGCTAATGCAAACAGATTAACGTATGCCAACAATATTCTTCCTCACAGCAGAGTAACTGCTTACAAAGAGAGCAAGAAGCATGCCTGAAAGAAACACAGAGCACTTTTAATAGAAAAATGCTTTACCAGAAAATCAACTTGACTTCTCGAAACACTGTGATACATACTTAGTGCTCTAGCAAAATGGAGTAACATAAACCACTTTAAAAGCACTTCTGGTAAATACGCATTTATATGATAATGCATAGAAAACCAATGAGAAATAGGCTCAGAAATTTTTAATTTTGTAACAGAAGAAATAAGTAGAATCAAACCAAACAAAAGACTAATTATAAAAGGATGGAAATTGATCAAGTCAAATAGGAAAAGAGGTTAGTAATTAGGGTACACACTGACATCTGAACAGGCTGTTGTCAGGTTGCTGCAGTTTTGCGGACATGACATTCCTTAAAAATACAAGAGGAGTTTTGCAGAGGACAAGGTGCTCAACACAAAGGAGACAACAGTCTTCAGCAATTTCATTTTCTATTTCAGTGAGCAGAAACTTCAACTGTTTGACTTTGAACATGCTGACACCTATTCTGCTTTAGATTTGCCCAGAATACTACCTGTTGTCAAAACCGTTATACTCCATTTACAACAAAGTACATTTGTTGCTCACGACATCCAATACACCTCATAGAAACTTCCACACGTATATGTAGTCCCAACTCCTTTGTGTCTGCAAACGAGCGGTGCTCACAGCCCCTGGTCGGAGCTTTCCATCGCTCTCACCTCTATGTCCTCGTGGTCTCTGCTTCTCCTGACCACATCTAGGTTTTACTACACTGATTTTTCTACTGCTGTTTAGGTCAAGCTCAACGTAGCCCTTCAGGAAGCACGAACCTGTGCAGCCGTACAAGCCTCAGCTCCGCCACTCGTTCGCTTTTCAAACGAGAAGAAAGAAACTGACTCGGTGAAACCGACGCGCTCCCTGAAGCTCACTTCAGATCTCGAATCAAACTCGAGCCAGCCCCTCCGCCTTCCCCCGAGGGCTGCGGGTCTCACCAGTACCCACTCAAAGACAACCCCGCGGATCACAAACCTACGATTCTGGGGGCGCTTGCGCAAGTTAAAGGAGCACCCGGCTGAACTTTCTATGTGGATGACCGCGGAGGTGCGTTCCGCCGGGCAGCCCCGCGGGGGGCCAGAGGGGCGCAGGCACCCACCCGGCCACAGACAAAGCCCCGGTCCCGCCGCGCCGCACTCACATGCCCCGCTGCAGCCGCGGCTCCGTCTCACCGCTCGCCCGGGCAGCCAGCGCCCAGCACAGGCCAAGGTACAGGCCCGCCGGCCCCGCTCCCATTGCGCCGCCAAAGCAGGGGAGACGAAGGCGGCCGCGGCCCGGCGGCCCCGGTATCAGGAATGCCGCCCGCCACAGCAGCAACAGCAACCCAACACCCGCCGGTGCTCCAACTCATTTAAAGCGGCGGCGAGGCGCGCCACTGGCGGGGCGGTACCGGACCGCCCCGGCCGCTCCCCGAGGCGGGGGGACCCTGCTGCCCGCCTCCTCCTTCGCAGCGACCTCCTCCTTCGTGTCCTCTTCTTCTTCCTCTGCCGCCTCCTCCGTCTGCAGCGGGAGCCGCTCAGAGAGAGTCTTAGATCATAGAATCATGGAATTGTTTGGGTTGGAAGGGACCTTAAAGGTTATGCAGGTGCAACCCCTCTGCCATGGGCAGGGGCACCTTCCACTACACCAGGTTGCTCAACATCCCATCCAGCCTGGCCTTGAGCACTACCAGAGACAGAGCAGCCACAGCTTCTCTGGGAAATTTGTGCCAGTGCCTCACCACCCTCATAGTAAAGAGCTTTTTTTTCCTACTATCGAATCTAAATTTCTCCTCCTTCCTTTTTTTTTTATTCGTGGTTGCCACTGGGTCTTCTGCGCAGCTCTGTCCGTGTCCTTCCAGCCTCACCTCTCCTTCTCTGCAATGTCTTTTTGGTTCCTCTGTTTGAAAGCGACTTACTTCCTGGTCCAAACTCCTGTTGGGTACAGCACGGAGAGGTGGAGATAAGGAGGAATTTGTTTTCACTCAATAGCAGATGAAGTTATGTGCAACCTCATGCTCATGCTGTTTACCAGGTCTCAGAAGAGCTGACCAGCCCCTGCACCCTCTCCCTCTGCACAAGGATGTCAAGCCATTTCTGCTTCACTGCGAGACACATCTTGGCTTCTCTTTTTCTCTGGTCCTTCTTTGTTCTGTGTGTGACATCCACTGCAATGACATTTGAGCACTTCAAAGAGGTCACCATGAAATAAATGCACTTAACATTATGAGGGAAGGATCGCACCACCACTGCTGAGATTTAGTGACAGCAAGGATGTAAACCTGGGAACCAAGGAGTAGTTTCTTAAAACCCTGCTTTGCCTGCTATCCTCTAAACCATCCATCTTGTCATCTTTATGATCTCTCTAGGCCTATACTGCTGTCAAGCAGCAAGTCTTTTCCCTTTTCTGGCAAAAGAAGGAAGAACAACTGACCTGGAAAGGGAACTGTACATAGTAGCAAATAAAAAATGAGAAACACACACCTTAAGCATTTTATGATCTAATGTAGAACTCAGGGTCCATTACACCACAATTCCCCTCTCTCTGGAGAGCCATGACTAGCCAGCCATTGGGCTGTGACAAAGTAGATGGGTCCTTAGCCAACCGATGCTAAAAATGACTGTGATTTCCTTCTACTCCAGTGGAATGGGCTTGGTCTTGAGTTGCTGCAAATTAACTCCTGTACAAATCTGTGACAGAGAGACCTGCTGGGTACACTGACACCCTCCTGGGTTAGGAGTCAGCCTCAGTTTTACGGTGCATTAATTTGTCTTCCTCTCAGTCCTGTAATAAGATACACTGGCTTCTTCTTTACACCTGCTTCACAAGCACAGTTTCCTGTATGGTTTTTATTTTCTAAGGCCTTTGCTAAATTGGGTAAACATTTACCAATCATAACAAGAAAGCGTGTTTTATATTGTTCATTGATTTGAAGCTTGCAGATTTTATCGACTGATTTCTTTTTCATGGTGAAGAAAACATATAGCCTTCATCTGGCTTTAGAGCAGATTAATTGTACCCTGAAATTTCCATTGAATGGCTAAGCCATTCTTGTGTCTGGAGAAGTTCTAACTCTGCAGGACCTTGTGTTGAGCTAATCTCATTACCTCCTACAGAGCACACAGTTTTCTAATCATTTCATTTCTTCAACCCCAGAAAATCTTTTTTTGTAAAGTAATAGACCTTCATTATGTCAAGACAGAGTGTTCATTATGTCCTGTGATGTCATCCCAACCTGGATTATTTTCAGGATCACATCATGGCAAAATAGCAAAGGATCCTATTGTTTGGCTGGTTTTGCCAGGAGAAGTAAATCAGTCTTTAAAAAATATTCTAATTTTTTACACCTTAAGGAACTCAAAAATCAACTGTTCAACATTACTTTTCAAACCTGCATGTGATCATTCAAATTATACACAGCATTTATTACATCCATTTATTGAATAGCAGAATAGCAACATGCAAACTGGGAGGTACCAAAGTGCAGAGTATCTTAGTCAGTGAAGGCCACTTAATAGATGAAACCTTTGCCTAAGGGTCACACAGCAAAATACAGCTGCAGCTGAATTCTGAGGACAGAGCAGTGTAGAATTTCTCTGCAATTTGTGCAGAAAGCTTTGCAGGCCCCGCTTCAGCAACTGTGACACTGACATTTGCCTGAACTGTAATGTAAACCCAGGGCAATGTGCCTTTCTTACAAATATTATCTAATGCTTTATCCTCAGCTGTATTTTAACTGAGAATATCCTGAAAAGCTGTTGACTCCAATGGGACAGTTCGCATGAGTAGGAGTTACAGCATTGGTGAAGCAGTTTCAAAAACCTGCTGGGATAATTGATCTGACTGTGCCCAAGTCAGTTAAATCTTCAGACCTGACATGGATAATACAGAGATAAAAGCAAACTAATTTATTCTAATTCTTACAGTGGCAACAGTGGGCTAGGTCAGAAAAAAAAGGGTAGCAGCATCAGTGACTTCTTTATTTTCACATCCCTGCCTTGATCAGCTACACACATATCTACTGTCCTGAATCTTATTTGCTATGCAACTGCGCATCTTTGATATTGATAACTACAAATCACATAGTGGCCACCACCAAACCAATTGCTGAACATGTTAACAAAAGAGTTCCCTTCCGGAAAGGTGAAATGAGTAAATTAAATTGAATCTTGCTCTGCTAAAGCAACTTCTGAACTGAGCAGCTAAAGTGCTGATTCCTGTTGGTACAGGTGAGACATAATCTAACTCAATTGCATAGAATACAAACAGTTAGAAAAAAATAGCTTGTGTCCTCCATGTAGCACTGAATGACTTTCTATGGGATGGAAAATATATAATGTTTATTCTTATCCTCTCTCGTTGATCAGAAATTCTTTCTGAGAGATTACAGTGCAATCCAACTTCAGCACATTGTTTACAACACTGTCCAGATCATGAATTCTGTAGAAAAGTTAGTACCTCTCATGAAGATCCAGCCTACCATCTCCATTTTAAAGCATATTTCCCTCCTCATTAACATTTTGATTTATGATTTTGTCTTCCTACAAAGATGTTGTGACAGTTGGTGTGTATCCTCAAACATGAGTGAATGTGTCCCCAACTTTAAGTCAGTAACACACCACCCTTTTCTATTTTCGTTTTTATGTCTCATACTCAAAGTCTCCATTCTCAGTCTTTTTCAGTCATAGCTAGTTACAGGATTTAACATTCCTTTCTGATAGAAAAAAAAATTGTGCAGAGATTGTAATTAGAAAGGCTGTGCTGTGGTCTGTTATTAGCAGGAATTGTGATTTTTGGAGTGGTGGGTTAATTGCTAATAACCATATGCAATGCTTCTCTCAAGATGTTTCCATTACAATAATTAACTTAGCAGCTGGGATAACAGACATTTACCATTTGTCTTCACAGTATCCCTGATTTAGGATTGTTCCAAAAACCTATTTGAACTTTGTGTTTTCAATTCCCAGGTGTAAGATGAAAAAGAGGGAATGCTGAGAACGGGAGATTTGGAAAGTTGCAGGGATAGTACCTGTTTTCAGATTTGAACTGTCTATCAGCATGTCCTCGGGAATTCTGAATTTTTCTGTACTTGTCTTTGTCTTAGATCATCATTTTCATGGATGGAGAGCATGGTAGACCAGCCTGAAACAGAGAATGTTTTCAAAGACGTATTGATTACCTGTTGCTCAAATTAATCTGATTAATCTTTAGCGTTCTTGCGGATTTATTAACTGAAAAGTGCAGAATTTATTATTGCCAACTTATAAACTGAACCTCAAAATCCCTATGGTTTATGATTTTTTTATTCATGTTTCATAGTCAACTGTATAAACATTTCAAAGTAATTACTTTCTTTCAATGATGTCTCACTGGAGTTCCTTCCTCCACAAGGAAGATAAGAGCTTCACCAGAATTACTGTAATATTTTTAAGTATATGGCTAACCTGAAATTTAAGAAGAAAATACGGTTGTTCTACAAAGCCAGACCAGATGACAGAGCAATAGCAGTTTTGCTGATTCAATTAATTAACAGAATATATTGAAGGATTAATTTTGCTTACAAGATAATTGTGAAGACTTTTAGCACCACTATGCTAGATTTTTCCCTTTTTTAAATTTGTTCTGGCCAGAGCAAACTCTGTACAATGCTGAATTAAAGAAGGTTTGAGAATACCCTTAAAGATGTAAAACAGCATCCCAAGGCCACTGAAAGCATTCTCTGCTGTAATGAATTGGCATTGTTTCATTGCAGTGAATAGGGGAATGTTAATTTACAGTAACTGAGGATCTAGCCAGTGTTGTTAATCATAATTATGGACTTACTTTGGGACGTATATATTCTAAAGCAGTTGAGTAAGACAAGAAAATTAAGTTCAAATTATTTTCTTCCATAGGAGGTTAAAGTAGTACATAAATAAATACTTAGTGTTGCACTAGATCTTTAAAACATATAATAGATTTCTGGCACTGCATCATTCTCTGATATTTTTTCCTACAGCAGATAATAGTAAGTTTTTGATAATAGTGCTCACAGACAGCTTTGATTATAACCACTTGTCAGGGAATGGATCATGAGAAAAATAACATCATATTCAGCTGTGAAAAACGCTGCCTGAAATACATTAATACAGTGATAATTTCTTTAATAGAAGCCTCCAAACCCCATCCATTAGCTCTGAATTGAAATTCCTTCTTCATTTCTACCTTTCTGAGCATTTCTGCCCTCTGACCCCCTCTTTCATTACTTGGTAGCAACACAACCATCCACAAACATTAACTGCCACAAAGAGCCAAAGCCCCGAACTAAGAGTAATGACAAACTTGCTATGTGTTTGAACAAACCTGGCTGGAATGGGAACCAGGAACCTGGCAGGAGTCCTGCCTGCAGCAGGTACTGCTTAGCAAGTGCTAATAGCACAGGCAATGATGAGAGGCAGGGCATGCATAGTTCAGTACATTTGCTTTGCAAGGGAATTTATTGCCAACAACCTACTCATTCCCCAGTCATCGCCACCGTACCTATCCAACAGTCACCAACCATGCTCTCCCATTTGCCTGATAGAAGCATTTTTTCATTGATGTCTGAGGATCATTCAGATGAGAGGCCAAGAGGGGTTAGAAGGGAGGGAAAATAAAGAGGGCCTGAACAATCTGAAGCCATAGCAGTCTCTCTAAAAGAGAAAAGAACTTTCAAATACAGTATTACTTTTTGACAGGATAAGAAACCATTGATATTCAAGTCAGGAGTATATTTTTGTATGGAGCTATTACATCTGATAGACAAAATAAAATGTTACCCACATTAACAATTACTTATATAAAGATTGCTGATGTCATTTCTTAGCTTTTCTCTTTAGCATTAGTTAACCAAAACCCTAGCAAGAACATATATTGACAATATAATCCTAAAGTAGGCAGGCAATAACAACTGGGAATACATGTCTCTGTTTCTGGACTTGGGATAATGAGTGGCAATGAGTGGCTCCTCTATACAGGTATACAATGTATAGAAGTGTCCTTGTATACATTCAAATCAAAACATTTGGTGGGACACTCACATTTTNAGTAAGTTTTATGTTGGCAGGCAATAACAACTGGGAATACATGTCTCTGTTTCTGGACTTGGGATAATGAGTGGCAATGAGTGGCTCCTCTATACAGGTATACAATGTATAGAAGTGTCCTTGTATACATTCAAATCAAAACATTTGGTGGGACACTCACATTTTCTCTGACCTACGCAGGTGAGAGCTACATGTAACTGAAATAAACTTAATGGAACTATTCCAGCCTCATCTCAATACAAAGAAAAGAATTAGGGGTTAGAAACTTCAGAGCAATCCACTGTTTTGCAGAGCAGTGCAATTATTACAAAATGTTTTCTATGAGGAAGTACTTTTTTATTTTTGAACGGTTCTTATCTCAGTGATCCATATTTTGGTCATGCTGCTGCCTACCTGAAAAATCTGCAAACAGCTGAACCATCAACTCATTCAGAAACTCAGCGGAGTGCCTGCATTGCATATGTGTTCAGAGAAATCAAATTTGGGGTATTCATGCTCAGCTTGTTTAAGGGCTGACCAAGTCAGGAAATACAGAGAGCCCTTTGAGACTTATCCAGCAAACCACAGGTAGGCAACATGATCTGATTTTCAAATCCTCTTGATCTATCCAGAGGGCAGAAAATTTCAAAGAGCTATTCTCCAAGAAAATTCAAACAAATAGGTGCAAAAAAAAAAAAAAAAAAAAAAAAAAAAAAAAAAAAAAAAA
>NDXB01003123.1:54306-65606 GCA_002631895.1 Agapornis roseicollis
AAAAAAAAAAAAAAAAAAAAAAAGTGATAAAAGAGGTCTATTTCACCTAACAAATTTTTCAGTTAGTCCACAGCATAGTTCAGTGAGTGTCAGGGCTATACTAAAGGGATGAACTCAATCACACAAAACAGGCAATAACAACACTCCAGCAAGCACTGCATGTAAAACTAGTCTTAACTGGTGCTAATACTTCAAGCATTCTAATTTATCCTCTGGGGAAGGCAGCCCTCTCAAAACTTGGTGTTTAGATATTAAAACTAGTAACTCTCATTTACATCACTGAAAATGCAGTCACAAAATATATCAAGGAAATGCTTAGAAGTAGAATTCTCCTCAGGGTTTCCCCGTCCCTTTGGAATTGCTCATGTGTTTCAGATGTGAGCTGCTTGGAAAGCCTGTATTTATTGCTTTGTCTAATAAAGAGCTAAGTACATCACTGGTGCTTAAAATACTAAAATTCACAGGAATAAATGCTTTGTTTGTTTGCTTCCAATTAGGACCTAATGAAATCCCAGGAATACACTTTCAGGTAATTTGTCGCAGAAGATCTGAAACTCAGTCGTGTGTTTCTCTGCATAACTTTCCTCTCTGTCTGTTCTGCTGACACAACTAGACCACACTTCATTCTCAGAAAGACATTAGAACATTACTTTACTGGTTTTTCCTCTAAATTACCCACCTGGCTACTGTCACCATTGATCTTTTAAGTCCTTGACTGCATAATCAGTCAGACAGCTAATTAATGTAGTGGCTTTGAGGGAAAGAGAGAGGGAAGGCTGAAATGAAAGAAGAGAGGTTTTTCCTTCTTCTTCATGTCTTTATTGCCTTTGAAAGGTGCTTTATACATAGCATAAAGGAGCATTTGTCTGTGCTTTTGTGTTCTGAGAGACAGTTCACCTACCATAAACCTATTTACCAACTATTAACAGAAAGCAGAAGAATTTCATGGGAATGATGAAACCAAAATCTAAGCAAAAAATTATAAAGTTTTGGGTTTTTTTCCCCCTACTACCACTTACAAACTGCATTACATATTTTGAATGAGTAGAAACTACAAGACATGACCTATGTTTTCAGATTATTTTAGAACTAAAATAGATGTTTCAAAATCCAGATGACTTTGTCATATTTTGATAAAGAAAGGTTTTATCCCTCCTCCCCTCCTTCTGGGCTCTCTCCCCATAGACAAGAATGACCCACGTCATCTACAAACACAAAAATTTATCTGGATTTGTTTCTAACTAAAATGGGTACAACTCAGGTGCACAAACATACCGTTTAAACGCCACAGTTTGTTTAGTCTCAGATCAAATACATGAGGAAAGGGAATGCCTCATGCTAAAATATGTATTCCAAAGTACTCATCAGGGTCCATGATTTAAAAAACAAAAATCACATAGGCATATTTTTCCCTTATGCTGCTGAAGCACTTTGCTCCAGATCCTTCCCTAACTCCTAAACTTTTAGCAGGCTTTCTTTTCAAATGTCAGCTCTAGGAAATGATGCCTGCACGCTGCAGTTGAGGGTGCTTGCAGGCTTTCCCTCATATTGCTCTATCAAAGGTTAGTAACCAAGATCTCTTAAAAGAATAAATGAGCCGTTACGAAAGTTAGCAGAAGATAGATTCTGTTTTCCTACTTATGGATATTTGAGAAGCAAAGGAGATTCTTGTCTTTGTAATAACAGTGATACATGAAAAGGTATTTAATTTCTTTTGTTCTCAAGGACATGTTCTAGAACAGCTCTGTTAATACGTAAGAGTTAACCTCATACTGCCATGCAAATATATATAGGTATTTACATATTTCAAGGCAGGATTTAAACTCTTGTCTACTGGGAGCTGATGAACTGAAAATAGTTTAATAAGCTTTCTTTTCAGATTCTTAAGGGAGACAGATATTAGCATCAGCAGTATTTGTTGCTAAACGCAAATAAAATCATTCTGAGTATGGGAATTGCGCTGACCATGCTTCATGAAACAGCAAGCAGAGAACTGCACCAAGAAAATAGCAATTAAATATTTCACACATGCCTGCATGTCTGTTTATCTACAGCTTAAAGGATTGTACTGTGATCATGTCCAAGAACAACAAAATGGTGTTGGAATGGAATCCTAACTAATAATTCTGTGCTTATTATTAACTTGTGGAGAAACCCGCATTGCTAGAAAGACGTGCACGGAAAGTATCTGAGGAGAATATTGAACAGTCAAAAAAGCAGTCTTCACTCCAACAAAATCAGCATTGATTGAACTAAGTACTGCAAATCAAGCATGTTTTATTAATTTAAGTATCAAGACAATAAGAAATTAAGAACCTAGATATATGGAGGAAAACAAGTGCTGTGAGCAGTTACAAACTTTTTAGACTGACCTCAAAATTTGTTTAAAATTCAAAAATATTTCTGAAGGTTACTATAATTAAAGGTAAATGCAAACAGTATAAAATTCTAAAAAGTTTATGAAGCTAAATCATGCCAAATGAACTCAAATTATTTTTTTTTATTAATGCCTTTTTAGATGCAAACTCTAACCTATACAGACTTTAGTGAAACGTTTATTACATGTGGAAAATTACTAGTTTAACATTAAGCAGCTTACTGTACAAGAAAAGCTAAGGAGAGTATAATTGGGAGTAGTGTTCAAAAGGAAATTGTTTAGTTATGGGAAGCTCACTAATGAATCTCTGAAGGACGAGACTTGGGGAAAAAAGTAGTGCAATCTCTGCACATGGCACAAATTATAGGCATAACCTCATGGAGTTTGCTGAAGAAAGAGTAAGAATAGTTGAAGAAAATGAAAATATCACATTGGAAACACAAGATAACTTTGAGACTGAAGTAAGACAAGGATGAAATTTAAGACCACAAGAAACTAGATTATACACTTGGGGACTAATAATAACAACAATCTTTTCTGGGTTTGCCATGACACACAAAGAGAAGAAATGGAGCCACACATGCATTTATTAGGATGAAGAGGAGAATAGGAAGCCAGGAAACTAGAGAGAATTTGATCTGTTTAGATGAGCAAAAATGAGGCTTCTTTAAATGAGTAGAATGAAGGCTAGGGCAGAGAGAAAGATGGTTATGTGACTGCTTTTTTAAAACACACTTTGAAAAGCAGGGTGGGACAGGATAAATATCAGGGGCACACAAGAATGTTGGCAAAGCTAGAAAACAATGCTGGCATAAGAACAAGCCACTCCAAACTAGCCATACACGTATGTTCAAACAGTAAGTGTCTGGAATATCCTCCTAAGACAAGCAATAGGAACAAATTAAAAAAACTAGCTACATTATGGTAATTTGTAATTTCATTAAAAGAATTCTAAAATATATTTTTATAATAGGGAACTGGATTTGGTCACCAGGCAGCGACTTCCAATCCTATGGTCCTTGCTGGTTTTCATCCTTTAATTATGAATCCTATCACTATAACCATAGTGTGTTGCAGACTCAGGTACAAGAATAACACACTGACCCATTCAGGAGTTGCTAGAGAAAGAGGTTCTACCTCAAGTAACTATATGAAATAGCTTTGAAAGTTGCCAATTTAACTAACTTTCAGTGAGTTCCAGTAACCATCACTTTTAGCCCTGGAGTGGGAATAATCTTTGCAGTTTGTTTTTAGGGTGTGGTAGAAGCCTGAACCTTGCTTCGGGAACTTTAGCCTTACACTAATACAAATAATAACAAAAAAAAAAACCCTGGCAGACTAACTCTGACATTATAGCATGCTATGATGCTTTCTCTTAAGAGAGGAATATATTTGTCTTTTAGATCACAGAAGAACATCTAGAGACTGAATAAAAACATAGACAAGGTATGTTTTAAAAATGCAAATTAGCATGCACCCATCTATTGTGATAGCATGAACAATTTCACCCGTGGTGTCAAGACAGCCTAAATCTGATGACTGAGTTTATTTGCAATGTTACTGGTCATGTGGAATGATCAGATTTTATGTTTTAATTAGAAATAGAAAAATAGTATCTGCCACCTTTCTTTTCAGTATAGCAGCATCTTCTTTTGCAGACATATATTTACTGATAAACCAAATCTACTGAGGTTAGCACTGCAGGGCTAACAGAAAAACAAGAGAGCTTCTACTGTATCTTTGTACACCATCAGCAATTTGCCTCCTAAATTTTCTTTACAAAACCTTTATCTCTAGCAATGGTGCATGCAGGAAATAGACTGGTGATTGATCAGCAATTACAAAGTTGATTTTGCAGATCTAAACAACTGCAGAAGAAAATCTCACTCCTACCATGTCATTCCTTGTAGCAGCAATTTTCCCACTTCTGTGCTAAATTCATGGTAGGAAAATTTGACAGAAACATTTAATTTCATTAAACTGATACAGTAGATAACATTCACTTAACATCAATTAGCTTGTATTATAGCTGATAATTTGGACCAGGGAAATATGCAATTGACATTCGGAGCTTGGTCTAGACATGATATAGATAAAGGGGGATGCCTCAGCAGCTGTGTCGCTCCTCCCCTGTTACTTAACTATGTGTGTGTTGAAGTATGTGGCAACCCCCCAGGACATCTGCTCTTGTTATTACAAATTACAGCAATGTGCTAAAATTTAGTTTGAAAAGTTTCTCTCTGCATACATTTTTAATAACTCTCAGTGAAAATGTAGTTTGCACCCTGAACTGCTGGAATGTATTTTGGCTATTGCAGCATTACTGAACTTGAAACTTCAAATTCATTGTGGTTTTTATATTTGCTTTCTATAACTGTTGAGCATAGCAGTGATATTTAGATATACATTATTAACTATTAAACTATTTTGTCTATCTTAAGGATTTGTTTTCACTTGAAAGTCAGTAAATACAGTACAGGAACCAGAATTTAATAGCTTAGGCATTAAAATTATATGGAACATTTGGTTTATTTTCTCACACCAAATTTGTAGGTGACCTGAATGGAGGCTGGAGAGAGGCTCTTCATCAGGAACTGTAGCAAAAGGACAAGGGGTAATGGGTTAAAATTTAAACAAGGAAAGTTCGGGTTAGATGAAAGGAAGAAGTTCTTTACCATAAGGGGCTGAGACACTGGAACAGGTTGCCCAAAGAAGTGGTAAATGCTCCCTCCCTGGCAGTGTTCAAGGCCAGGTTGGACAGAGCCTTGGGTGACATGGTTTAGTGTGAGGGGCAGAGGGCTTGGAATTTGATGATCTTAAGGTCTTTTCCAACCGTAACTATTCTATGATTCTAAGAGTTGTAAAGTTCTAAACAAATTAACCTCAGCCTGGTAGGTCCTGAAGTAGAGTTTGCAACAGCTAATTTTGCAGCAGAGAAGAAATGGATTCTCAGCATCACCAAGAAGGAAGCTATATATATTGTCCTATAGAGAAATACAAAAGACAAAGAGATGTCCTAAATCTCCCCTTCCTCAGGGCTTAAGTACTGCCCTATGAAAAAATGATTATGCCTGCTTGGAATTTCAGCCTGGGATCATCCTGATCTTTACATCAAGTGATCACTGGATAAATTGGCAAGCTTATGAGACTGAACAAGACCAAGTAACCTTTTTTCCAGCTTAGTGCCTCCATCTGCTGCTCCTGCACCACACTGCATTGCACTGAGGAGCCAGAATCTGTTCAAAACAGCTTCATCCATCTATGGTCCTGCCTTGGCTTCCCCTTTCTCCCAGCATGTTGCCAGAAATCCCCAATTTCTCATCTTTATTTCTCCTTTGTCAGGTGCATCCATAAAGAAAGACTGGCAAATGTACAGGAAACACTGAAGAAAAAGCTCTCCTTTTGAACAGCTAGGCAAGAATAGAGACCTGTATACTTGAGCATAATTTCTAGTGAAGATAGACACTGGCTTCATGTCTTCTGTAGAGGTTATCTCAGGTAGCAGTCTGCACAGAGGGATGTCAGCATGGGACAGGCAACACTGATGAGCCCTGCTTAGGCAGAGACAGTTTTGGACACAGCTGAAACAGAATGTTAAGCACTAGGGAAACATCACTATCAAAACCACAACCGTTATGAGCTTTAGGCTTGCAATTCTCCCTGTACTGCCAGGATTTAAGTACCTGCATTTCACCTCAGTGTCCTAAGGCACTGGGGGGTTGTGTTTTAATTTCAAATTTCCCTTTAGATTCTTTCTGCCTTGCCAAGGTGTCCTAAGGACAAATCTATTAGTGCATGTGGTATGCAAGTTTATTTACATTATGGGAATTATGTAAGCAGGTAGATCTCATCAATAATTAAAGTCTTATGGGTAAAGTAAGATGAGACCATTTTCTTCTTCTAGCTTCTCAGAGTTCCTGTGCTAGTCACACTGTCCATATGCTTTTCTTGTGAATAATTCTATGGGGCAATGTTTTAAGGGATGATGGTTCTAGTCCTCCCATCTACAGAAGCTATGTGAGCCTCTCTCACCTATTTCATAGAAAGAAACTAGAGGAATTACCAATGTAAAATAGGGATTAGTAAGGAAAGGCTCAAGCTCTCTCATTCTGATGACAATCTTACAAGATGAAATAAAATCAATAGGTTTTTTTTCTGAAAGATTTCATTCTGTCTACAGCAATGACAAGAGGATAGTGGGCAAAGAGCTCTATTAGCTGTTCTTTAAGAATCAATCACACTTATAAGCAAGTCAGTATGACAGCAACTGAACAATGCACGAATACTTTTTTCACAGAAATATCCCAAATTTCAGAGAAAAGGGATACTTTTAAAAAGGTAGGAAATAAATATCCATTTCTCTAAAAGTCAAGAAAATACTAAGCATTTATTACTGAAGACACTGAAAAATGCCCAGTTTCTTCAGGAATAAAAAAAACATCATACAAATTCAGTCTACCTGAACAAGAACATTAGGTAATAACCAAAATTCATTTGAATGCAAATTTTTTGCAGTCATATCAGGAAGTTCAAATTTCAAGTTGTGCTCCTAGAAGGAAGTGCTGTGTCACTTCTACTGTCAAACAAGGACTCTTCCTCATTCACAGTCTGTCAAGCCTCTGAGCCTAAGGATCTGGTGAAAGACATGAGCCGAGCCAGCACAGAACCATTGTCTTACACCAGATGAGAACCATCTGTGTTACGGTGCTCTAATATATCTGGATCCATCATAAAACTGTAATTGGCAATTACAAAGTCACATTACACGGTATATAGTGAGCTATTTAAATACATTATAAGCATGTATAACAGAAAAAAAAAATTAGGTAAAAGGCATGTTCATGCATAAATAATGAGGGAAAAATATGACAATCAGCTTCTTCTATTTTATCACACTGAAATGTCTGTATGTTCTCAGCAGTGTGGAAGAACAAATGAAAGGCAGAGCAAAGAAAGGACTGTGCTTGGAGAATTATTTTGTGGTGACACTGTGTGAGTTTATTGTGGCTCAATGGCAAGCACGAAAGCATAATAGAGACCAAAAGAAACTGGTTAGCACACCCCTACTTCTGTCTGAGGTGCAGGGGTTTTAAGATGCTGTTAAGGAACAGTGTCACTTTGAGAAAAAAATAGACAATAGATGTATTTTGGAGTTACAGACAGAATGACTTTGTAAATGTGGACAGCAGACTGTACTCTGTCTTTTCATGCTGTCATGTTTCTGTGTTGATGTCTATTTTAAGATCAGTTTGTTCCATGCATCACCAATTGTCTTTTGTTTTCCCACAGCAGGAAAGGCTCAGTTAATCCATATGTCATGACAAAAGATCAGGCTTCTCTTTGACAGGAACCACGCATGACAGTAATCTATTGAAAAGGTGTTTTGGACTATCATTTCTTCCAAGCTAATTTACTGACTGGATGGCTTTCAAAAATAATAGGTCTGTTTCCAAAGATAATGAGCTAAGATGTGATTCATGAAGTCCATGCAAGCACACAGACAGACTAATTATGAGAAATAAACTAATCATAAACTATCTGTCTCTAGAAATCACTATCTGTTGTGATACACAAGTCTAAACTTCAGAGGACATGAATGTTTCCACCTGTTCCCTACTGCAATGATCTTATTAGCCTGAAGAGATGTAAAACAAATTTATTACTATTAAGCCTTAGACAGATCAGGATGTTAAGAAGGTATCTGATCTTTGGAGGTGGGAGATGACAATTTTGCTGAGCAAACTCCAGTTCTAGTGGTGGTTGTATGGAGCAAATGCTATCTCACTAATATTTAGTTAGGGTTCCAGAATCCAGAGATTTATAAATCTTACCTGGCAAAGTGAAGCATCACTTATTTTCCCTTTTCTAGGACAGATGGTGGACAGGACACAGCTACATTTGGATTGTAGAAAAGGCATATTAAAAAAAAAATGTGGCATATTTAGGAAACATAAATTGTTCTCTCACAAAGAAATTTCTTCTTCTAGCAAACAAAATGACTATAATTTTATCTCCCAGAAAAAGGGACTATGACCAACTTCTGCTGAAGCTGTAAGAATGCCTGTGACTACCTAGTGTAGCCAGTTTTTAATTCCTAATTCCACAAGAAATTTTCATACTGCAAAGAGCTTTTCTAGCATGTTTGACATACCAAAATAAGGGTATTCCAAAAAAATCTTTCCTATGTTCTTCTCCCTGTAGGTGTACACCAAACAGGACTTTCTATGATTACTGACTATTCTCACGCTGTAAAAACAGTTGTACAGTTGAAAATTGTGGGCAATTGTGTGTTTATGACTCTTTTAAGGCAGCACTTTTAAGGCTGACCCTAAATCACCTTAACTGAGCTGCTGAAACATCTATGCCTTATGTTCCCAAGGAAAGAAATTGCTGCCTTAAAATGTTCTTGACCTTGTTCAGCACATTCCTCATGCCATAACTGACTTGCTTGTAGTTGCCAATAAAGCACAGTCAACAAGTTTAGAGATGACAAATGAAAGTTGCAGAAGTTGCTTCCAGAATCATTAATAATTTTTCTAAGAATTAAGAGCTCCCTTCTAGCACTGTGAACTTCAGACTGCTGTGGATGCTCTAGGCTTTGCTTATATTTCTATGAATTATTATGTGATTTCTATAAGCACACTGCAGCACATTGTACTTACATCAACACTTACTGATACTTCGCAGAACTTTTGACAAACACAGTTTGTTCTGGGTATATATGAAAAATGAAAATAACATGGAACTATAGATTCATCATTATTTTCTAAGCCATGTTTTCTCTTTTGCACAAAGATGTCAATTGAAAATATGTTTCCAATGATTTAAAATTCCTAGGATTTTTCTTCCACAAACATTTCCTATAGAAGCTGTCCCTGAGAAAAGTGAGTGACCAAAAGCCTCATTTGGAGCTGCCTTGGTGAGTCTCTGTGTACACAGATTACCACTTTTAGCACCATGAAAAAACCTCCAGTTTGAGCAGTTCCCAGCAAATGTGGGACTGTACAGTAGTAAAATGTCCATTTAGCAGAACTGAACAGATGCATTTTCATTTGTGAAATAAAACCTAGATTGTAAGGAGTGCAATTCTGAGACATAAATAATCCTACAGTGCTACAGCAACCCTAATACAACAGGTTTTAAATCAATTTGCCAAAAACACTTGTGCACAAGCCAGAAATGCAGTTGAAGTATACTAAATTGATACCTAGTAGGTCATTTCTAACTAGAGCAGGTCAGACAGTTACTTGTTGGTTTCAATTAATCTTTAGAAAAACACCCTTGTGTCATGGTGTACTGTGAAGAAAAATAATGAGGCAACATAAAACAAAGTGCTTTACCTACAATGCAGGCTTTGGGCTGTGTGAATCAAGTCTGCACTGAAAACATGCAACTCACCAGCACACTGAGAACAGCAGGTCAGTGAAACACAGGACAAAGAGCCAGGGGTGGGGAGAAGAAGGGAATTAGGAAGTTTTGTAAGACCCCAGTTTCTTTCAGTTAGGTATAAGCACTTTATGACTTGTTTCCACTGAAACTCTATGGATTGTATCAAGGAAATTAATATACTCTATTATTATCTCACTTGGAACTTCTTTAGCCCGTTCATCCTGTCAATCTCAAAACACTTTACAAACCTCTATAAAAGGCTGCCTTAAAGTTCTGGAAAAGTTTTCCTGAATGTTATCAGCAGTTTATAGACAGAAAGAAAACAAAGAAACAAACAAACCCCCCCAGTAAAAACTCATAAAGTCAAATACTTTTTTTCTATTACATTAACATCTAGGGATATCCACTGAGACAAAATCAGTTGTGAAAAAACAAAAAGTGAGAGATTAAATTTTTATAGAATACATAAACACATGAGAACAAGTAAATGACCATTCCTAATTCACATGGAACAAAAGGCAATATGTAACACATACAAAGTCAAGCAGAAGCAGAGATGGGATGCTCAGAGCACAGTTATCTTGAGGCCCATGCCAGTGCCCAAGCCACAATTATAGTTCTTTTGTTCTTTTTTTTTTTTTTTTTTTGTTTAAGATAGTAAAGGGCATATTATTTATACATGAAAGTGTATCAGCTGATGGGAAGTTCAGACATACATTACATGCAGTTACAGTTTCTTGTCCAGTGACACAGTGAACACGTTTGAACTCTATGATGAAACCTCCACCAGCTGGGGAAGGTTTGGGTTTTTTCTTATTTCCTATNCAGCTGATGGGAAGTTCAGACATACATTACATGCAGTTACAGTTTCTTGTCCAGTGACACAGTGAACACGTTTGAACTCTATGATGAAACCTCCACCAGCTGGGGAAGGTTTGGGTTTTTTCTTATTTCCTATTCACTATTTCTATTTTGGCGCTGAAATAAAACTGCAGATGTGAGGACAGAGGAACAGAGAACAGTAGCTGTCTTACAGGGAAGAATCCACCTAGTGGGCAGAATACATTCAGCTACAGATGTGCAGGAAACCTCTGGCAGAAGAAGGAAGCCAAGGATGGGCTCATGAGAGCGCACAGCTTTCCACAAAGGTGTCCTGGAATAGAAGGGTAGATGGGTTGAAAGATCCTCTCACAAAGATCATTCAGGCCGGGATTATTCATTCCAGCATTTCCATGTATCTCTGTGAAATATATATGCTGCCTTAAGGAACTCTGTAACCAGGAATTTTTACTATTTGGGTGCAGCATCATAGAACCAAGGATTTGGTTCCACTGGACAGAAGCAGCTGGAAGCTACCTGCAATACCTGAACAGCACCACAGCCACAGGACAGCCCAGGGCCAGAGACTTCAAGAGGGACTTTGACACACTTGTGAGGGGGGCTGATGCCAACCTCATGAAGTTTAACCATACCAAATGCAAGGTCCTACACCTGGGTCGGAGCAATCCCAGGCACAGCTACAGGTTGGGCAAAG
>NDXB01003124.1:0-14100 GCA_002631895.1 Agapornis roseicollis
ACCTCGTTGTTTTTCATGTGCCTTAGCATGCCTTCCAGGAGAATCTGCTCCAAGATGTTGCCAAGAACAGAGGTGAGACTGACTGGTCTGTAATTCCCTGGGTCACCACCCATTTTCCCCTTCTTGAAAATGGGGGTTATATTTCCCCTTTATAAGTCGTCAGGAACTTCCCCTGACTGCCATGATCTCTCAAATATGATGGAGAGTGGCTTAGCAACTTCACTCTCCAGCTCCTTCAGGAGCCACGGATGGATTTCATCAGGTCCCATGGACTTGTGCACGTTCAGGTTCTTAAGATGGTCTCGAACCAGATCCTCTTCTACAGTGGACCCAAGCTCTTCATTCTCACAGTCCCTGCATCTGCCTTCCAAGACTTGGGTGGTGCAGTCAGAGCCTTTCCTGTTGAAGACTGAGGCAAAGAAGTCATTCAGAACCTCAGCCTTCTCCAAATCCTGCGTAGCCAGTTCACCCGATAGCTTCCAGAGGGGACCTAAGTTGTCCCTGGTCTGTCTTTTATTTGCAGTATACCTGTAGAATCCCTTCTTGGTATCCTTAACATCCCTTGCTAAGTTTAATTCTAACTGGGCCTTAGCTTTCCTAACCTGGTCCCTAGCTTCCCAGAGAACATCCCTGTATTCATCCCAGGCCACCTGTCCTTGCTTCCACCTTTTATAAGCCTCTTTCTTCATTTGAATTTTTCTCAGCAGCTCCTTATCCATCCAAGGAGGTCTCCTGATCCTCCTGCTGCACTTCCTTCTAGTTGGGATGCAACACTCCTGAGCTTGTAGCAGGTGATCCTTGAATATCATCCAGCAGTCTTCGGCCCCCTGCCCTCGAGGGCTATATCCCATGGAACCTTACTAAGCAGGTTCCTGAAGAGGCCAAAGTCGGCTCTGTTGAAGTCCAGGGCAGTGAGTTTGCTGCATGCTCTTCTCACCATCCTGAGGATCTCAAATTCTACCATCTCACGATCACTGCATACAAAGCTGCCCTGCAGCGTCACACTTCCAACCAGCCCTTCTCTGTTGGTGAGCACGAGGTCAAGCAGGGCACCTCTCCTTCTCGGCTCCTCTATTACTTGCAGAAGGAAGTTGTCTTCCACACAATCGAGGAACCTCCTGGATAGCTTGTGCTGGGCCATGCCGTCGGTCCAACAGATGTCTGGGTGATTGAAGTCCCCCATGAGAACAAGGGCCTTCTTATTTCTCTGTGGAGCACTTTATCCACAGAGTCCTCTTGATCAGGCCGTCTGTAACAGATCCCCACAGTTATGTCTCCCATCGCTGTTCTCCCTTTAACCCTGACCCACAAACTCTCTGTTAACTGCTCACCTGTCCCCAGAGAGAGTTCCATAGTCTCCAGCCTATCCCAAACATAAAAGACAACTCCCCTTCCCTGCCTACGAGACCTGTCTTTCCTAAAAAGCCTGTAACCTTCTATTCCAACACTCCAGTCATAGGAGCCATCCCACCATGTTTCTGTGATGCCTGCAGATGGGCACACATCTCTAATTCCTCTTGTTTGTTTCCCATGCTACGGCTCCTGGGCAAGTCCTAGCAGCTACACCAACCCTAGTGACAAGTACAGCAGCTACTCAAACTCTGAGAGCAACAGATAATGCAGCTACACCAACTCCAAGTACAGCAACTACACCAACCCCAGCAACAAGAGGGTAAGCTTGCAGCAACTGCACCAAATTAAATTAAAAAGCTGTGCTGTTCATAGGTAAGCTATTAAAGCAAACAAGTTAGAGCCAGAAGTGTACAAGGTGCTAGAAGCTGTCATCAGTGTGGTTAATTTTATCCTAAAAGATGACCTTTAAGTAGTACTGTGAGGTGGGGAGCGACCATAAACATATTTTGTACCACACACAGGTTTACCAGCTATCTCATGGCAAAGTGCATTGAAGGATTTTTGAACTCAAAGATGATTTATGCATTTTTTCTTTCACTAGAATATGTGTGTTCCAAATTTGCTCACCTTTTCTGTGATAAGTGGATGGCAGAAACTGGTGATGTGGAGAAAGCCTTTTGAAAACAGATGTTTGGAAATTATTGTTACATGATACTGTGCCAAAAATATTATGTCACCTTTGCTTAAAAGCAAAGAACTGTCATGGTTTAAGCCCAGCTGGTAACTCAGAACCACACAGTGGCTCGCTCACTCCCCTTCCTCCCCCCTTTCCCAGAGGGATGGGGAGCAGAATCAGAAGAATGTAACTCCCACAGGTTGAGATAAGAACCATCCAGTAACTAAGATATAACACAAAACCACTACTGCTACCACCAGCAATAATAATGAAAATTGAAATAACAAGGGAAAAGGATACAATCACTCACCACCTGCCAACTGATGCCCAGCCCAACTGGAGCAGTACTGATCTAGTCCTTCCAGGTAACTGCCCCCAGTTTATATACTGAGCATGATGTGCCATGGTATGGAATACCCCTTTGGTTAGTTTGGGTCAGGTGTCCTGTCTCTGCTTCCCCCAGACTTCCTCTCCTCCCTAGCAGAGCATGAAACTCAGAAAGTCCGTGGTCAGAGTAAACATTACTTAGCAACAACTGAAAACACTGGTGTTATCAGCATTGTTCCCAGGCTGAAAGTCAAAACCACAGTACTGTCAGCTACTAAGAAGGAGAAAAATGACTGCTACTGCTGAACCCAGGACATAGCGCTAACCAGTTATCTAGAGGAAATACTTTGCCACACTCTAATTTAAAAACCACCAACCCATCAAGAGCAGTACAGGAAGTTCTACACAACAGGTTTGGTTTTCAGGCTGCTGATCTCTAGGAAAGCTTCCAGTTAATGAACCAATTACCCACTGCAGGTTGGTTCTAGACAGCAGGTTAAGATTGTGCCTTTCACCTGCACTCCCCTCTCATGTATACCAGGACAAATGAGACAGGCACCCACTCTGTTACCACCAGCCTAGAAGCCACCCAGGGCAGCTGGCCTAATGTTCCACTCTTTTCAGGCCAAAATAAACCTTTTGTCTGATCTTTATTTCTGGGAATTATAAGGAGTCTTGGAGAGGGTTAGAAGAAAAGTATATTCGAAAGATACGATGGCTTTTAGCTCCAGAAGTACTTCCTCTGAAATACACCTCTCTTCACCAGGCACAGCACCATAGCTTGATTGCTAACAGTAACTGCTACGCTGTGAATTTAACTGTCAGCAATAAAACAAAACAGCATAATCAACCCCCCTAATCTACTCTTCTCCTACTGTAGTAAAGGCATTAACTTAAATTAGACCTTACAGTTTGGCCTGCTCATGTAGATATTTTTTACAGTCATCCAAGATGAGGCATAAAGAAATGCAAATTTCAACAAGTATGCACTAGTTAAACTGACTAAAGAGATATCTTTTGTTCAGAACTAAACTGATATTTTCAGTGTTTAATGTATTAGGAAAGGCTGGTCAGCACTTCAAAGTGCTATAGGGAACTTTATTTAAAGCTGTGATTTTTAACTAAAACCTGATTTTTAACTAACTGCTCAATGTGGGTTGCAATTATACTAGTATAAAGTAGGCTCCAAGAGCTATCCTCCTTCCTATTTTCACCTCCTGCAGCTCATTCCTAGTCTAACTCCCCTCCCATTTTCTACTGACACAACCATTTATGTAGCCATCTACTGAGAGGAAATGAGAGGTTAATTCAGGTTAAAATCAATTCTTTTGGGGAATGAAGTTTTATTTATTGCCAGTAATAGTAGTAATATTTGCCAACACAACTGCCAAAAAGCAAGGAAGGAGATTTCCTAAAACTGTATAAGCACTAAGGAAAAAGGTACCCAGCACCATACTCTTATTTTACAGAAAACCAAAAGGTTACCTTGAGCTCTTCCTTAAAATTGCCGGTGTTTTCCTACACTAAACCAGAGCAGAAGCATTTCCATGTTCACCCATTATAATTCAGGTGAAACAGGGATTACACCAGGTAAGGGTGTTTTAACATCATATACAACAGCAGTTCCAGATGCAAAGGTATTACACAGAAGCAATTTAGGTCTGAATTCACACTTAGATTTTTACTTTCTGCAGATTTACATTTACAGATGACTGTGGATATGACCTAAGGGTACATCTATTTGCAGACAAAAATGCATCAAACTGTGTCTAGAATATATCTGTAATGCTTACATTTTCACAAGGATGTATCTGCAGCTATGCCAGCCACATCCTTTTGGTACCTCCAGTTCAAAATATCATGTTAAGTGTCATGTGCATGCTGTAGCAACTTTTGTGCTGTACTTTTAAGATGTAGATAGACAGATGCAGATATTATGACACAATATTATTAGCAGGTCAGAAAATAGCTCAAAAAATGCAAGATACATGATCTGAATTTCTAGCAAAATCACCAAAGATAACAAGAGATGGTCAGTGAAAATGCTCCCAAAGACCTCAGGGGGCTTTGAGAACATGCCAATAATTTCAGGCAACTCCACCTGTTTTACTCCAGAAATACATTCAACTCTCACTTCAATATATGTAGTTTGACCTTGCTGCAGATTAACTGCACTGTACATGACATCAGAGAGTTAACTCTGTGTAGAGTCAGGTCTGTCCAAGTACGGCTTGTTAGTTCCATTGCAGTGCCTGCAAAACAGGTCTCTTGCTTCCACTCCAGCTCAGGAATGCTGATAACTTCTGAAAATGGCTGTGCTATCAAATACTGATGGAGCTAAGATGACCACATATTCCAATGCCTTTGCACTGTATCACCAGCATTTACTCTAAATGCTTATACTGCCAAAGATTTTCAATCATCCATTTGCCTTTCCCCTTTTACTGCCATGATAACAGAAACATCCCTCAACAGCAATACAGATATACAGACAAGCCCTCAGGAAAGAACACCTTCATGCACAAAGTTGCCCTTTTGTGGTTATCCTGCTGACTGGGCAGGTTAAACACAGCAAAGATGGCAGAAGATATTGGGCCATAAAAGAAAACACAGGAACTTACATGTCTTAAACGTAAGTCAAAGAAAGACAGCCTTCTTTTATAAAGTGCCTGCCCAGAGAAAATAGTGATTTGGGCAAGAAGTTGATATTCAACTGGAACACTCTGATTTGATCAGTTAGTCCGTTAGATTTGATGAGCTAGGGGAAGCAAAGTTTGGCAGTAATTGCATTGTGCTATATATATATATATACATATTCTTCACGGAGAGAGGAACAAGGTCTGCTCCCTTTGCTTCCCTATGTTAATAAGACAACAGTGACAATTCAAATACTTTAATAAATGACATAAGGGAACTGCATTATAAAACTCCCTCTCAGGTCCAGCCTGACTTACCTGACTTCCTTGCTTTCAAGGCAATGACAGCAGCCAGTTCTCTCTGCACCTAAAATACCAGGAAAGGAAAGGATGATTAGTTACTAGCATAGTCAAATTAAACAAAATGCAACACTGGTAAGATATTGGCTATCAATCCTTTGGAGCAGTCAACTGCATATGGAATTATGTAGGTACTTGGTACCAAAACTACAGTCACTTTTCCTAGCAATTGTATTTTCTTTTCAGCTAGGAAATCTATGACAACTTTAATTTCAGGTAAATATTGCACATTCCTTGAATTCCCGTGACATTAGAGAATGGGTAATTCAGTAGCCCAAGCTGTAATTTGTTTGCACAGCATATCTCTTTCACAAGCATACACTTGAAGCTTCTTCCTTTCCCTGTTAAATGTTTGTTTTGCCTCTGCTGAGCACCCTGTAAGGCTGGATTTATGTGTGACTCCAGGATAAGAGAGTTCTCCATGCTGGGGTTTGGCTGAGGGTCGCATCTATAATTGGCATTCAGTTTTTGAAGCTTTCAGGAGGAAACAACCTCTCATAATAGCATGGCTAAGCATTTCAGGACTAAAGTTTAGCTTGAGATGAACATGCAGAAGTAATCTGATTTCCAGATTTACAAGCTATTTCACTAAGCCTGTGATGAAACAGCCTTGACATGCTAGCCAGTTCCCTTTCTCATCCTCTTGCCTTAGCATTTGTCATATTTTCCCTATAATCTCTGCATGATCACCTATAGCCAACTCAACTCTACACCCACATCTCTCCATAGGTCTGTTCCTTCTTCTAACAGTAAAATTCTGTATGAAGCATTATTTTTATGCTTCATATTTCCTCACTGCCACCTCCTGTCCCATTGTACCCTACAGCACCCCAGACACTCTCCTGCATAAACCTCAGTTCTTCCTTTCCTCTGCTCCATCCATGTTCTCAGACTCTTTCATACACCTCACAGCTCCTTTCAATTTCCTTCATTTTCCTAAGGCAGCCTGTCTTTAGTACTAACAACAAATACTGGAGATTCCAACTATTTTTCTATCTTATTTCTCTGTACAAAGTCTCCTGTAGTGTATACCAGCCCTCTTGTCTAACAGACCTATGCAAAGCTCAAGGCTACTTTACAGTGGAAGTCTTGCATCCAGTTTCTGAGAGCATGTGAAATTCAAAACATCATTCATGAGACACTTCGTATGGTCACAATAAGGCACAAAGCCCATGGAGGATCCCCAAAGTAATAAAATTACTAACAACTGTCAATATCTTACTCTCATGACTCTGAAGGAAAGTTTGAAAATGTGAAACAAGGATAGTTAAGAAAGACAGACAAAATCAGCCAGGACATCTCACTACAGTGGTAACTCCAGCATCAGGCACTCAACAGCCACACATGCGGCATAGACAAGTCAAGACAGTCATACAACAGGCCATATCCTTCCTCTGCTTACATCCTTCCTTCCCTTGTGGCAAAGGACAAAGGGGTCTTTTTGCTGTCATTGCAAGGTACAAGGATATTTTCTACTCCTTGATGCTGCCCCACTGAGAGGGACAGCTTTCTGCGACTCCAAGCAGGAAAATATGAATGCAGTGCCACAGCTTTCTTAAATGTTGTCCCATTTCCAGAACAATTGTGCAAGCTGGCAGTATTACCTTCCCTTCCTTCCTTCCTGTACACTCATTCCCATGTCTGGAGAGCTGTTAATCATGGCTAATATAAGCATAAACTGCAAGTAAGATGGGAAAGAACAGTTCTATGGAAAAATAACTTGTGTGCCTGATTGCTTGCAGCAATTAATGCACACTAATGACAACATAGACAAGCTACCCAGAGTTAGAGCAGGATTTTCAATAAAAGCTCAAGTTGTTTCTGAATGACTTTTCATGGCTAAATTGATAAGACCCTCTGTATTCATTAACCTCAGCAATATCGATGCCCTGATCCAATCTATTCTCACAGGTTATGACAGTAAGAAACGGTGCACTAATGTCTTAAATTTATCTTTTAGCATTTAAGAAATATATTGTCTTCACGATTAGCCTGAAGAAACACTACAATCTGCAACAGTTGTAAACTCTACCAATTAACCCAAACAAGTGAAAAATGCAAATCTCTCACTGACCGTAAAGAAAAGCTCATCTTCTCAGAAGAAAAAGCAGCATTGTGGCATCCTGTGGTTATATCTGCAGTATTACTCTTGCTATTGAGTAGTACTTTCTAGGTTTGAAAGACAGTGCTAACATCACAGGCAACAGAAAGACTGTTTTTCTGTATTTTGTCTATGTTATGTAAAATATCTAATTGTTTGCATATGCCAGAAATGCAGCTGGCATATTACTTAATCTGAGCAAAATCCTTCAATTAAAGCAAGAGAAAAGAATGCTCCACTAGTTTTAATATTAAGCAAATGTTCTTTCATCAGAGGGTTTCATCCTGACACTCTGAGCTCCCTCTCATAGGACTCACTGAAATCACAATGAATTGATCCTGCTGAGCACCCTTTTGATCTTCCTAGTGTCCCTAGATTTCATAATCTATATGCTTTTGTCTACTTTAGCATAAATGCACTTGACATCTCAGCTGGACATGCAACTCCTATGCATCATTACACCAATGGAAATCCATGTACAACGTTCATTCTTCATTGCACACATGCTACCCATTATCATACTTCTTCCTAATAGGATTTCAGCTACTGCCTGTTTGACAAAATCAATAGTTGCACATCACATTGAAGATAATAATGGGGACTCAAAAGTAAAATACAAATTCAAAGAGGAGCTATGCCTTCCACATTGAGATATTAAATATAAAAAATCGTTTTATACATATAGCTTGTCACTACAAAGCTACATTATCTACATAGTATCCCATTTTAAGTAGCATTGCAGGTATCAAAACTGATTCAGTTTAAAGGCCTGCTTACCACATGTTATTTACAGAAATATTATGTATCTGTAAGAGAACATTGTGAGTGCGTTGCTGGCATATTACCACATCTTAATCAGTTTTATTTTTGCAGTACAAAAGAGCAAGAGTGTGCATACAGACTGATACCCACATCTGGTACCCACATCAGCCATTTCTCCCAGTTCTGCATCACCTGGAAACTTGCTGAGGGTGCATTCTGTACCATCAAGCAGATTACATCAGATTGAGTGAATCTAGTTTAACCTTCTGAAGTAATTTCTGTCTGCTTATTAGAACACGAATATTACAAGATAAACAAGATGCATCAAATTCTAGCACAGACAGGATAAGCTGTTGTTTATTATGAGGGAGTTCATTGAGGCTAAATATAGCTGAGAAGACAGATACCCAGGCTTCCCAGGTTGGTCTCCTCAGAAGCTTATGATAATCTATGCCAACACTGCTGAGGCCCTTTCTCTTCCTCTGATCCCCATGCCATCATTGTCTTTATACTGATGTCAGTTGACCAAGAGGATCTGAGTGCAAGCTACCTGGCAGAAAAATCACAATGATCCTCCAAACTGGTATCTCCTGGGCCATGAATAGCATGGTTTACAAGAGATCAGGCTGCAACACACCTTGCTTGGACTGATTATAATAGCTTTAGAATTGCACAGTGAGAACTCAATAAAGCTTCCTCCTTTCAGATACAAAAAGGTACTTTGCATTACAAACACCTGCTCACTAAGACCAAGTCTTTAATTTGAAAATATCCAAAACATGACAATATTTCAAACATGATCAGTACAAACTTTGATGCAGTGACCTTACCGCAGAACTGAGACGAGCAAGAATCTCGGCACTGGTTTCTGCCGTATCTTCTGTTTTGTGATCAGGCCTTAAAAAAATAAAAATAAGATTTAATTATTTCTTTCATTCTGTTTCAACATCTTTTGATTCCTGGAAAGCAAGGAACTGTGTAGCCACAGGCAAAAAAAGTCTTTTGACATTCCACATCAAAATGCTGACTACAACATGACAATAATTAATTGTGTCAGTAACAACAAGTGTATATGCTTTGTCCTCTGCTGTTAAGAACTCTTTTAACTGGACTAACATGAAACAATGAGAGAATTCTTCAGCTATAAGAATGTGATGAATAACTGAAGATTACAGGACACTTTTAGCTCAGAGTTGCTTATTTGAGTGCCTATTTTGCTAAAAAAACACTCCATCAACAGACCAAAGATTTTTCCATCTGCCCCCCTGCCAGCTGAAGTGTGGAGTAACACCAATGGAATGCAAGCTCACATAGATAAAAGCAGACAACATCAAAATCATTATATGACATATGAAGTTTGAGATTAAATAAATAAATAATAATGTGAACATGAAACGAACACAAGAAGAAGCCATAAATTAGCAAATTAAAGCAATGGTTGAGAAAACTTTATGTTATCTTGACAGTTACTCACAAGACAGACTTCATGTTTCTTTGCAGAAGTGGGACAGTGCAAGAAGAACCCTTCTAGAAACTGTCACAGAAGTCTGGCCATATGGAAAAAGCCACACAAAAGTTGCTGTGGACAGTACATGGGATAGGACTGTGTTTCTGTGCTTTTGTTTAAACCAGTTTAATTCCCATCATTAAAACATCTATGAGCATTTCAGAAGCCAATCATAAGAAAGATACCAATATGATGGAGTTATTACTATGAGAAGAAGAAAAAGAAAACGCCCTTGAGATCTTTACTTTTCATGGTTTTCAAGAAGCGTGGCATGCCAGCAATCCAAGCAAATATGCAAAACTGCAGCTGCTGTAAATCCCAGGTATTAGCGGAAGCTTCTATCTTTGACTGAATTAAATAATTGCTCATATGCCTTGATGTGTTTAGGGGGAGAGCTGACAGTATACCTGCAATATGCAGCTGGTATATTGTGGTTCTTACACCCCATGTCCAAAAATTTCTTTCTCTGATAAAAAAATAAAATCAGAAACACACAACACATGCATTCGTTCTGGGACAAGTATATTCAGACCAAAATGGTAAATCAGATTAGAAATTGATTATTCTCACAACTGCCTTTCGTATGTAAAGAAAAATATGAGTTAACATTTTTAAGTGTTATAAACAACCCAAAAGAAATAAATGAATGCAGTTTCATTTACAAATACTGATTTATTCAGACTTTATAACTTGGAATGAGATTAAAATAACTGACCTCTTTAGATGCTTATGTTTCCCTACACATCTGATCGCTTCTGATCTCTCAGAAGCAGGCTAGGTCTTGGCTCTTCTAAATTGTACACACAGCCACAGATGCAATCTGTAAACTCAAAACAGTGTATAGCATAGCTATTTCCATCTTGGGCCTTTATCACTTCATCTTGTGTTTAAAAAATACTCCCAGCATTCATCTGCATATGAAATTCAGTATGTCTGAAACCATCAATATACCAAAGCATTATAGCCCATAATCAAAGAGGAAGAGTGTATTGTGATACCCAGGCTAATGGAAAAAAGTAAGAATGAATGGATGCTGAGGAATGGAACCAGCTCAGATACCACCCTATTTTTCCAAAAGGGGGCAGGCTAAGAGCTAGTAAGGCTGGTACAAAGCTACAAAGCCCTGGCAAACAAGCCTAAGACTTGTACAGCTCTAGAGGCAAGTTAAGCCCAGCACACTTTTTCTGGTACTGGCATAATTGTACTGGTGTACAGTAGTGCACCATGTGAAGGCAACTACAGTGCTTCCCAGCCCACTGTCAGAGGATGCAACAGTGATACACTAATGGTCCTGGCCTTGGACCTCAACTTCCCAATGCAGAATCTCTGCATATGTCTCTATGCTGGCTTTACACTCCACCTACAGTGACAACAATGGGTACCTGACAAGGTACAAATGGATACGGTGACAAGCCATGGATACCTGAGAGTTGTTTGCATTCAGCGAAAGCTTTCCAGGAACTCCATAAGGCAATAACTAAATGAATATTCCCTTGTGGCTATTTATCTTAAAACCAAATTACTTTTCTGAAATTAATAAAATGTAAATCACTGCAGGACAGAAGATAGAGAATATAGTGCAAAATATAAAGAAAAGAAAATAACAAGGAACATGAGATAAAGAAAAAAATCCCCTGTTAATATCTCTTCAAATAATTAAAAAAGTGTTACAGGATACATTTCAATAGTGTAGGGTACCCAATGCATTCTTGAAATGTTCATTGAGTCTACCAGTGGTTCTGGGAATTAGGTGTTGTTATAAACACCTGCATTTACAAAGAAGGATATAGAAGCATACAAAGATTAGACATCTGATACAAAGCCATTATAGTCACTTGAAAAGAATCCAGGAGGCACTGGATGAGAGCCTAAGTAATTGCTCAAGTTTGTAAGGAAGTCCGTGCCACAGCTTTCAATACAGACCTTTTGTTTCCAGGTTACTGCAATATTCAATACTTTTCTGTGAACAACAGAATAACCCTGTGATTAACAGGCTGTTTAATTACCCGAGAGGCCTCTGCATCAGTCCCATCTCATTTGACATTTACAGTGGCTCAGGCCTGTGGAATACACATAACAACATCAGCCTTCAGTTTAGTGTAAGCAGCTTTAGTGTGTAGGGAATTTGCCAAAGTCAAAAGGCAACATTTATTCAGGAACTGCAAGCACGTCTCAGGCTTCAGAAGGCTATTTTCATTGTAGAACTTACTACAGTACTATATAGTAACACTGCTAATACTGACCAGAAGCAAATGCAAATACATCACAGATCTGTACAGCAAGTTGAAACCAAGCGTATTTATTTAACAGGGTTTCCAGAAGGAATTCTGAAGGAATTTCCCAGAGCTGCTACTGCCTACTCAGGCCTACAGACTCCTTCATGGAAGGCAGATCCATGGTACTCCACAGAGACCCACTGATGCAGCCAGCAGTCCAGGCAAGCAGACGGCTGCTGTGGAGGAGACAGAGCTCATTTGGCTCCTGGGACCACCAGGAGATGTTCAGCATTGCCTTTTGGTGCACAAGCAGGCAGTCACTTCTGACTTCATGAAAAGCGGGCAATCTAATTAACAAAGTATTTCCTCATCTCTATGTATACATAAATTAATGCCTTCAATACAGACTATGAGAAAAACTAAAACAGAAAAATAAATACAAAAAAAAAACCCCAAAAGAAACACTATGCTTCTAGTGATATGAAAAACAGCTTATATATTTGAAAAAGGACAAACACTCATTGCAACATGAGCTTCAGAATTGCCCTCTTTCTTCATACATATATATACAAAGAGTATATAAGTTTAATTAAGGTTGTCAGATAACTTCAAAAAACACCTCATCACATCTATTCCCTTTCAGATTGTGCATTAGCAGTGTATTATTTGCATTGAGAATGGAGAACTTTGAACCTGAAAAGCCTCCTTCCCCTTTAATAATAGTATCCTTCAAGAGTATGCCATTATTTAAAATTCAGTTCTTATATATTCATATTTTATATATGTATGCTATACATATGTATATATATTTATATCTGTATTTTATATATGTATTATATTTTTTAAAAAGCACCCTCATGATCTGACAGGTAAAACCTCTATAAAATAATTCTTCAGTGACAATGTTCCCAAAGGGATTACAACTTCTATGAAAATTTGAATAATGTGAGGAGAAGGAGCTAGAAATGTACATTAATGAATAATTGTTCAATTCATGTGACAGGGATCATCCTCCAGTAGAAATGACAGTTGCACTGGAATGACAAAACTGCAAGGCAGACTGTAAACTCAGACCTAAAATGATTTCAATGCATTCTCCTATGAAGCATCCTTCACGTATCACATCAATATAACCTATCCGCTCTGTCTTTTTGATTCAAAGTCTTCGCATGAGAAGTCATAAACCATGAAAAGTAGACTGATTTGCAGCAATAATGAGAAAAACTCAATTCCCTCATATTTAAGTGAAAAAAATCACCTGCATATTTAAGGGACACCCAGACTGCTTAGCACCAGCATAGGCTGGAAGACAAGAATTTCTATTTGCAAAAAAATATTCAGTTTTTCTCTCATATGCATCATCTGCTTAGAAAAAATCAAGTTTCCACCCTGATCCATGCAGAGAAATTACAGAGATTTTGTTCCACCAGCTCAACATGTCTGCATTTAAGCTGGGCTTGAGACAGTTTACAGGGACTTTGGTGCTCCTTTAAAGTATTTCTGTTGGACATTTATTTGAGAGAATGTGTTTTAATAATATAACCTGTAGAGAAGGAAAGTACTTATAGAAGAAAGTTTGTCTTGACATCAAAGAGAATAAATCCTAGCACTGGCAGAGTTATAGCCCTTCACAGTACTGGGTTTGAGGATTCATCATGCTAGGGACAATGAAGGAATTTAACCCAACTTGCCTACCCAGGCCAGCTCCTGCAGATTTGTTAATGCATGAGAGATCACAAGCCTCCAGACCTCTCATGAACACCTTTTTCCTGTATTTTGACCTCTTACTTTGGCAGAAATAACTTTGATTTCATTCTGGCTGCTCTAAATAGGCAACATTAGAGTGCAGCTGTATCAGCACAGAAGGTATGATAACATCCAACATCAGGCGGTAAAGGAGACATGTAGGAAGTCTTAAACTCTTAAAAGGTGGATTCTGAAAAAGGAATAATGATGTGAGATTACAGAGCTCTGGCAAACATGCAGTAGCCAGCAAAAATCAGCTACCATATTTCTACCCATTCTCTCTTTCCATTTGATGGCTGATCCTGACACAACACAAGAGAATCTGGTCTACCAGTCAGTCAGCTCCACAGCATGGCTGCTGCTAAATTCATGCCAAACTTCTGACTGTAAGAGGAGACAAAAAAAAAAAAAAAAAA